>PVJA010008297.1:0-29944 GCA_004027025.1 Myocastor coypus
TCCCTTCCCTTCCCTTCCTTTCCTTTCCTCTCCAGTGCTCTGTTTTTCCAGACTTGCATTGCATCTTTTCTCTCCATATTCCTCATTTCTCTGGAGAAGGCCAAGGGTAGGTACTCTTGACTTTTGGAAGTTTGCTGGCTATTTCTGGCTGTGTGCTACATAGGGGCATGTTTCCACTGCTGAATGGCTGAACACACTCAGTGCTTAGAGCCTCCCAAAATGACTTAGCAGTTTGTATGCTTGTTTGAACACTTTAATTAGCTGACAAAGACTCTATGTTACTCAGGTTTTGTAGGAAATTTAAATACACTTCATTTCAAATGGACAGGATATAAGTGTAAAGGAAAATAGCATTATAGGAAAACTATGGAGACCTCTGGCAGCTGATGGAAGACTTGACTGTGTTAGGAAATACCTTTCTTCCTTGAATAAGCTGATAGAGGCCTGGTCACGAATAAATTTTATCTTCTTTATTGCTCACGTGCAGGGTCCAGTGGCCAGAACTTTTGACCTGGACTTACTACTCATTATTTATTTTACAAAGTTCATCTATTTAATGGTTTGAATGATAAAAGATACTTCAAAGAGAGCTATAGGCTAGTGGAATGCTAAGGAGAGAAAAAGTAAACTTCTAGAATGAGCAGTGAAGTTGGAAAGACCAAAATATGAGCTGAGATTGACAAAAGCATCTTGATTTCTTCATTTTGTACTAACCAACTTAGTTTGAGGTGACTAGCTAATTTTTTAGGACTTCAGTTTAACATAAGGAAGCTAGAAACAATGATTACTAAAGTCCTCTCATTCCTTGAATATAAATAAGAGTCTCAAAATTACGCTAAAACTATGAGGCCAAATTTGTGTGTACATTTTTCCCCACTTTTGCAAAGAAAACTTTAGGTTTGGTGACTAATGGTCCTACAACATTCTTTTAAGTGAAAGTGTATCACTAAAGTCTATTTTAAGAAAGTAATTGGTTTCCTGTGAGTCAAACTGCTTTTAGGAGTCACTAGTTCATAATATACTTCCTCTGAATGTCTATTAGACTATGCATGGAACCCTTCCGCTAACCTTTGGGGAAGTAACAGAAACACATGCAAACCATCAGCAGTGCATAAAAGTAACACTATCACCCTCCACCATGATGCCAAAGGACTCTCCATAACTTCTTGGCTTGATCTTTGCACTATGGAAACACCTTCCTTCCACCTCATCTCATCCTTTCACAGTAAAGGAATGTGTGGGTGCAGCACACACCCTTGAAGTTTTCAAGACCCTTACTTCACAACAGGAATGGAAAAACTAGTCATCAGTTCTTAGGGTAGGGAGGGCCCTTCCCTGCTCAGAATCAGAAGCTTATAACTGCATACAAGTCTGGAGGACTAGCAAGGAGCCAAACTGTATGTCTCAGAGGTACAGAGCAGGAACCTACACCCAAGCCTGGCCAAGAAGCTGGAGAACTAAGAAAAAAAAAGCTGAGTAAGAACTTACAAGATAGCCACACAGAGAAGCAGACAGTACTTGATTTTGGTTTGATTCCTATCTAAATATCAAATCCCAAATCACTTCTAAGGCCTATAAACTTTGAAAAAGGTCATTCATTGATGCATTATTATTATTATTATTATTATTATTATTATTATTATTATTATTATTATTGCCAGCTTAGCTTGCCCTGGGGATGGGTCTGGCGTTGCATGTGATGCTGGAGATTGAATCACAGTCACTGCAATTGCCTAAGCTTGCCTAAGCAGGTGCTTTAGACCACTGAGCCATCTCACCAGGCCATTTGATGCATTTTAAATGGTTGTTTATTTTCTCTTGTGATGCTGGAGAATGGGGAATACGGGATCTCAATCTGAGTGAGCAGAGGGTGCGATGCCCTCGAAGCCTAGGATTGTGGGCTTTTTATTCACTAAGCACCCACTGCAGCTGACAGGATTAAATTAAGTAACTTTCAAAAAATGAAATCCCTGGAGCTCCTTTAAAAAAAATAAATTTAAATATGAGAATTTATTTCAAATATTTATTTTCTAACTCCCTAAACACAGGGATAAAGCCTTTAAAGCTTCATATCGAATTTTTACTTTTCAACATGAAAGTCACAAAACAGGATGTGTCAGAACTGAAAGCAAAACAAAACATCTGCCTGTTCCTCAGATGTCTGGCTAGCAGTGGATCAGCTTGTTCTTCTCAGGTCAGAATGAACAAAACAGAGAGACAGGAAAACTGCAGGGTCCAGAGTGCCTTTGTGTCTTACAAGTTTGAACAATGGGGAACTGTACATGAAAACACTAAGAAAACTTCTAGGAACAACTGGGAGAAAATCAGACCTGTTCGTTCTTCACCATTCAGATGAGAGGAAATTTGAATTGGGAGGACAGCTTCCTTCATTTCCTCAGGTAACAATTTAATTGTGTAACCAGAGGACTCCTTACTCAGCTTCCCTGGGCAGGACCATGTCACTAATCACTGTGCCTCCCTAGTACAGAGCTGATATTAAATAAATACCTATGGTGTTACCTGGGTACCACAGCACATAAAATTGATACATAGGAATTTGTAATCTTGAAATCCATATCAGCCAAAGGATGCTTATCATATGAACATGTAGACTGAAAGAAAAGATCTGGGCCCTAAATGGACCAGAACATTTCCATGTATGAATTTTGAATCTCAATCACTTGCTAAAAATGGTAATGACTGCTATGAAGAGGTTTTGAGATATAGCTAAAAAAGAGTACACCACCAATGTGTTTTGCATTCTACATCTTAACCAAGAGGAAACAATGTTAGAGATAATTAATGAAGCCAAATCTCTCTGAAATACAACTGATTTCCTACTTTTCAAAAATAAAATGATTGGGAGACTAGCTTCATTAACCATTGGCCTGGAACAAAACACTAAGTTCAATTCTCAACATTGAAAAATATAAATAAATAAGAAGAGTGACAGATAATATCTTTGAAACTTTTGATAAAAGAAATTTATCTTTTCTTCTGACTTGTACCTCACCTCAACATACACCAAACAAAAGGAAAAGAATGTCATTCCCAATGTTCAACTCTTATAAAAATCTTCTGCTAGACAGTTTTTGAAAGGCATATTAATAATCAGGTACCTAAGATGACATCTAGTGACAGCAAAGGGTGTACAAGAACTCATGTTATCTGTAAAAGTATTTACCCAGGCGCTCTGAAATAAGGCTCATAGGAGCAAAGGCCATGAAATGTTGCATTCCTGTCTCATAGGTAATTATAAGAGAATAAAGGGGCCTGGCGGGATGGCTCAGTGGTCTAAAGCGCCTGCTTGGGAAGGCTTGGGCGGCTTCAGGGACCGCGGTTCAATCCCCAGCACTACATGCTGCGCCAGCCCTGCCATCAGGGCGGGCTGAGCCGGCCATAAAAATGAGTAAACAAAACAAAGGTTCTGAAACAAGACAAAAAAAAAAAAAAAATTATAAGAGAATAAAACTATAAATGTGAGATAAAAATATTTTAGGGATAACAGTAGCTTATGAACCACCAGAACACTTAAAGCAGACTATTGGCTGAAACTGTTCTGTATAAACCTCTGTAACGCAGGTAGTGATAGCACTGTCCAAAAGACTTTTTATTAAAAATGGCTCCGCCTCCCCTTTTTTTACTTTTCTTTCTCCTCTCTCCTCAGAGGCTTTCCCTCATGACACTGTCACTCGTAGCAAATTCAAGAGATGAGTAACAGGGTACCATCTATTCTTGCTGCTGGAAGGGTGTGGAATTGCTCTGCTCCAACCCTTTTCCATCCAAATAGGTACCTGGGGGATGTTGTGATGGTGGAATGGATAGAGGCAAGTAATTTACTCCTTTTGTGTTGGATCTCGCTGGATTGTATGGCCAAAGATGGTGTAAAGTACATGGAGTAAATGGTCTAGGATTTGGGAGGATAGAGAGGGGTGGGAGGAAGAGAGAACTAAGATAAGTTGTCACCTGTGCCAACTCCCCATGAGGAAAATAATCATCAGGCATCACTACAAATTACAAATATGTGCTGATAAAAATTAAAATAAAATAAAAATATTTTTAAAACACAGAAAGAAAAGGGGCCTGTGGAAATAAAATGATGTAGCCATAAAATAATATTCTTATTATGGATCTCCTTGCTAAAGTTAACAGGCTGCAAACATGCTGAGTGGGCATTCATATGCATAATTATGCTTTCTGGTACATTTATCTAGCAGTTTAAAAAAATATGTCAGGGTGCTCAAAGCTGTTTATTTTTAAGCTGTTTTCCAACATGAAGGTATTCTGAAAGAAACTAATTGGTTCAGACTTGGATGAGCAGTAATAATTTCAAAAGATGTAGAAATGTAAACACATCGGCTCTATTAGATGATAACTGCCAATATACTATCCAGCTGGTCCTGTCCTTGCACATCAAGATTCGAGTTTTGGTATCATGCTTTTATTTGAAATCTTTAGATTAATCTGGAGACATGTATTCTGTTGACCAACTTTGCACTGTGTTGTGTCACATAAAAATAACACAGAAAAACCTTCCCCAGTGCTGGTGCACTATGAATAGTGTGTTTTATTTTCAATATCTAGTATTTTATTCTCAAAAATAATGTTTCATTAGGTTAGTGCAGTCATACAGAGAAATGATTTCTACATACAATTGCTCCCCTGAAAGTCTGTGGTAAATAATTTTTTATGAAAACTGTTTCATTCAGTAAAGTCATAAACTTGAAAGGGTACATTTGTTCCTGGGAGAATACCTACCCATTATTTTTAATGTCCAATGTTTTCCTTTGGATCATATTCATATTTCAAAGTGCCTGTCAACCACTAGAAAACATTATTTTTCTATGTATTACTTAGGGAATAGTTATGATTTTTCTCTATAGTACCTTGAAATTGTAATCTCCTATCTCATTAATGTTTTAATCTCTCCTTTTAGCAAATACATATGGCTTTTACTTCCTTATTTGCTCTTCATTTTTCAAAAATAATTCATAAATAATCACTAAGCATTGTTATTTTTAAAAAATAGTGATCCATTTAGAATTTCCATAAATATAGATTCAAGTTTCAAGTAAATGATATTAATTAGGTGGATGATTTTGTATAAAATAATGTAGACAGGACTAAAAAAGGACTGTTATTTTCATATACTGTGTTGAACACCATAATGGAATGGGTGTCATTAAAACCACAAGTTTATGTTTTATTCTAGTGTCATTTCAGTGTTCATACTTAGCAACATTTTGTCTATGAAAACTGATCTGACAGAGACAGAAGTGGTGGCGCACAGAGGAGGATCCAAAATTTGAGCCTAATCTGGACAACTCAGTGAGACATTATTTCACAGGACAAAAACAGACAAAACAATGGCTGGGACGGAGCTCATTGTGATGGCCCTGGGGATCGAATCCAGGACTATTAGCCCCCTTTAGTTCCTGGCAAGAATAAAGTTAAAAGAAACATTACAAAGCAGCTTCAGTTTTAAGAAGTAATAATGAGGTGATAGAATCAAGAAAGCATTATAGGCATTATGCAGAATGTGAGTTCTGAAACTAGAACAGTACCTTTTTGCTGAAAAATGCTTTCTAAAACTTCTCTCCAAGCAGCATAACTACAAGAAATTTACCTACATATGCAGAATTTATCTACATTCACCATATTTATAAGAAAAAAAAGGTGAAGCATCAGAAAAAATTGGTTAGCTTGGAGGAGTTCCATTCACAAAGGTTAAAGGAAGGTCATTTAGAGCTATAGACATAGATCCTGGGTCCAGCGTCCTACTCAAGATGCCTGACAGGGGCTTACAAGCAACACGATTAACACAAGTGTACTTTTCTGCCAAGCAAGGTAATCAGAGGCTTCATATGATTTCCTAGGTGGTCAGTACCACAAACACTTTAAAATTCTATAAGCATTATAAAAGTATAAAAGTATACTTTAGCTGTAAATCTTCAGCAATTAACATAGAACCCTTCCATGCTACGGATACAGTGTATTTTTGTTCATTAAATACACATTGTTTTAAGGAAGAAAGAAATTATAATAAATTCACTTAAGAATATATGTTAAGAAAAACTAGGATGTATATTGTCAGGTAATTATTCAATCAATGTATTTCCTGACTAGCTTGCTGGAAACAGGCTGTGAATACTTTCAGATATCATTGAAAGATCTCAATTACTCATAAAGTCATTTTATGATATTTAAAAAAGTTAATTGATTCTCCTTTCCTCCAGAAATATTGTGTCTAAAAACTGAATTTTAAGACTGACCTAGTATAGAGCATAAAGTTTGCTTCTGGTTTTTAACTTTCTTTCATATCGTGGCAGTATGAGGTAAAAGCTCGGAATCTTTTTTATTTTGACATCTCAGTAACTAATGTGGGTAAATATCACCTCTTTTATTTTGATTATAAGACAATTTACTTAGGTGAGCAAAAGCTAACTATGCTGATATACATAGTTTATCATAATACATAGGATAATACATAATACATAGGATAGTCCCACACCACTTTTATCTAGGCAAAAATGTCATTAATGCCAAGTGAGTATATTATAAAATGCACTGGGTATGCCTCTCAAAAATTAAGATATGAATTACCAATATTCTAAACTAACATTTAAGGAAATCAAGATAAAAACTAAAAGCTTGCTTATGAAACATGGGGAAATCTACCTAAATATGTGAACTTGGATTTCCTATTTGAGGTTCTGTTACAGTTTCTTTCCATAGTTCAGTAGAATAAGCACTTGCCTGGAAAGTGCAATGTCTTGAGTTTAATCCCTAGTACCACAAAAGAAAAGAAGACTTACAGGCAAACATAGGGGCTATATGATATCTTATAGTACTTTTCTGCCTACTATCATAAGTGCTGCATTAATTTAATTTCTCAATATTTAATCTTAATACAAATACAGAGAACCAAACCTTAGAGTAGAGATGTATTCTTTTGATATAATGAAATACACAGAACATGTGCTACAACTTTTGGACAAGAGTGGACTCAATCTCATATGTGTGTGTTTTCATTTTTGAAAAGTAGAAGAAACACAGCTCACTGTCCAACTCATTTGCTTCCCTCTGTTATAAATGTTCCAGTTTTGAGACTGGCAGTGGGAGGAGTTGGAAAAAAATATGGAGGAAAAAACGACATTCTGAAGCAATAAATGGAAAACAAAGATGTGACAGCTTAGACTGAGAGGCTTCAATCATCTAGCCTAAATGTGGTGCTGTGCACCATAGTGAATTTTCAGCCAGTGTCTGGCAGGCAAAGCTAAGCACGAGCAAGGCCACTGACGTCGCAGTTTTCCACTTCATAAATATTTACTTGAAAAGAACCACTCTATTAGTAAGTATTTGTTAAATTAAACAAGAGTTCTTTTGGTGGAGGAGAGAGCATCCTTTTGTGCTACCCTGGGTTTCTTCTAGACCAGTGGTTCTCAACCTTTCTAATGCTGTGACCCCGCAAGACAGTTCCTCATGTTGCAGTGACCTCAAACCAAACAGTAATTTTGGTGGCTACTTCAAAACTGTAATCTTGCTACAGTTATGATTCGGAATGGCTTTAGGCGATCCCTGAGTTTTGGTCATTCGACCCCCACCGGGGTCACGACCCACAGGTTGAGAATGGCTGTCAGGCTCCCAGGTACCTGGGTCTTCAGGCAAACGGCACTGTGCCAGCTAAACATGATCTATTTTACAAATACAAAGTACAAAAGTGTGTGAAAATACTAAAGTAGGAACTTTGCTTGAAAATTATGGATTCTTTTATAACTAATCAAATGATGCATTTTGTTATCATCCCTGACTGCCTACTTGAGACCATGACGATGGATATAAAATACTTTTCAGTTATATATTTTAGGGCTATAAGTGATTATCAGAAAACAGCAAAAATTGGGGCGGGGCAAAACTTCTTTAGTTTAATAAAAATGTTTTCCCTCTTATGTGGCTTTGTACCACGCTATGAGGAATCTGTTTAGGTTATTTGTGCGCATGTCTTGCTTCACACATTTTCAAAGGTGTCATCACCATAGAAGCAGGAAGCCTGTTTGCCCGCGACACACCTGGGGCAGTGCCTGGCAAGAGTCAGCCGTGCTAATACCACCATTAGCCCTGTGCCTCTCATCATCACAGTGATGTTCCACCTGGACGCTGCGCCGTCACGGGAAGGCCAGTCTTTGCCCCTAACTTGTGCCTTTACAATTTAGGGCCTTTGAAAAATTTATCTTTTGACCCCTGTGTTTTGAACAGTGACTTGTTCACAGGAACTCTGTATAATCTCCTTCAATTACCTTCCCATAAAATTTCTATTTTACAGGGACAGTGTGTTCTGTTTTTAATTATTTTTACTTATTTATGCAGCTCAGACTCATGATCCTCCTGTCTCAGCCTCCCCAGAACTGGAATTACAGGTGTGCACCCATCATCCCTGGTTTCAGGCCAGCAATGCATGTGGTACTGGGGATCAAACCTCTGTCCTTGCACTTGCCAGGCAGGGGCTTAGATTGCTGAGCTCCCTCCTCAGCCCAATAGTGTGTTCTTTTAATACGATACCGGCTATTTCTTTGCATGGTACACTTAAATGTGAAGTGCCCCTATTTGTCTAGATTTACCTGAGCTACTTCTGTCCAAATGCCTGGGTTATCTATTTCCCTCCTGACCTAAAGAACAACCTATTCTGTGATTCCAAGAGCGTCTCAGCCACATCATGTTAATCCCCACCCCTTGCCCAGCAGGGACTGTGCTACTGAGCTACATGCCCAGCCATTTTAGCTTCTCATGTAAAAGCTACAACTGTATTTCTAAATAGTGCAGTATAGGCACGGTATTCCCCTTGGGGACACATGGAGGGTAACTTACTCTTTTAGTCAGCTGAGTATCCATCATGAAATTGTGCACATGCTTTTCTGCTTTGGTAAGTTCTAGCTTTCTCGCCACAACAGCTACCACCAGGGCTGTGCAACCCGCACCCTGAAAACACGGAAAAAAGAGAATCCCAACTTGTTATTTTGTATTTGTCAGATTAGAAAATGTTTTGTACCAAATATATTATTTCTTAGTACTAAAAAACAAAACAAAACTGCTGTTCTGTGTAGCACCTCAGCAACGTGTTTAAAAAGCCTTGTTTACCTATTTCAAGCAATAAAGTATGAAACTGAATGTGACATTTCTAGTATGAGAAACAAGTAGCCAAAAAACAACTTACTGAGTTTGCAGAGACTTCTTTCAAACCATAGTAAATCCACAATATATCCATAATAACAAATTAGCCTGGATGCATGAAACAGAACTAAATTTATTTTCTTTAAAGAATTACACTCAGTCTTTGGAGATGAGGGGAGCAGGCCTGTGGCCTGTCAGCTTCAGTGTGCCCAGAACTCGGGGGACAAATTTCCTTGAGTGACACCCAGCTTCAGACTGTTCACTGGGCATAACAGAATAGGGTCACAGGGACACCACAGTGCTTAGACCTGCGCAGCAGTGACTTGTATTTGCTTGGGGATAACTACCCTGATCTTTACAGATTAATGAGCTGTAGGAAAGGCATGAGTCACCGTCATTTTCAAGAAACCAATAACATTCCTTTTTGAAGGACAGGCTACTAACTTATCTCTTGGAAAAAAGAGTTGCAGCGCTGTGTGGTGTCCCTAATATTGTAGTTATACCTTTCCATCATCAAGATGCACCCATTGCAAGCTTGGAGGTCTTTGCGGGAAGGCCAGTGACTACACACGAGGTCAGGAGGCAGTACTGTGCTGCCACGGCCACCTCATGCATCCTGGGCCAAGAGATAAGCTGCTGCGAGGTGCTGCGAAAGGTGAGTTGTAGCTGTCAGCAGAATCTCAGCTGAGGCCAGGCATGGTGACTTACGCCTGAAATCCCAGCACTCGGGAGGCTGAGGCAGGAGGATCAGTGTGAGTTTCAGACCAGCCTGAGCTACAAAAGTGAGCTTAAGGACAGCCTGAACTGCATAGTGAGACCCTGTCTCAAAAAGACCAAAAAAAAAAAAAAAAAAAAGAATTGCAGCCAAAAGAAGACAGAAGAGCCTCAGAGAAAGCCAAGCAAGCCTCAGAAGATTCGTAATAGAGAAGAAAAGGCCAGGCCATAGCCAGAAGCCCATGAGAGAAAGACACACATACTGTTAACATACTGTGGCTCTTTCAGGAAACCTGAATCACTCAGTCTCTCTCAAGCACTTCACAGTGATATCCCCATGGTTACTTAGACATATCTTAAAAATTACTAGGTGAAATAGCAACTTTGTCTTCCAAATGCAATGGTCAACAACTAAATATCTTTTTTTTTTTTTTTTTGTCTTTTTTGAGACAGGGTCTCGCTATGCAGTTCAGGCTGGCCTTGAGCTCACTTTTGGAGCCCAGGCTGGCCTTGAACTTTCACCAATCCTCCTGCCTCAGCCTCCCGAGTGCTCGGATTACAGGCATGCACCACCACGCCCAGCTCTAACAACTAAATATCTAATATTGAAGATTAATAATTAAAAATGTCATGGCTATACTATTTTATGTCAAAATCTTTAAAAATAGACTCTCTCATTTAAAAGCTAGGTTAGAAAGCTGCATATAGAATATACTTCTAATCTGCTTTCTAAAAGCCCACATTGGAGAAAGAAACAAAACTAACCCTAGAAAAAGTTACGTGTGAAAAGACATTATTCCTCAGAATGATGTTAGAATCTGGGCTCCAGTTTGCTTTTTGTGCTTTCCTGGAGCCTACATCATCTACAACCTATGCATTATTGCTCATATAAATGATTGTAAATTTAAAAGTAATGATTTATGCTTTAAAATTTAGGTTTACCTTTACACTAAACTTACCTTTACACTAAACTTAAATTCACCTTAGGAAAGTGATCTTTGAGAATCCTACTTTTATTATGTAATCAATTATGCAGTATTTTCATTTTTATTTGAATCTAATATGACTTGGCAAGCCAGTAGTGCACGAGACAATGAATTTTCATGTCCGTTGTATGAGTTGCCCCAACACACCTGGCAGCAAGGAGCTGAATGAGGAGAAAAAGAAAACAAATATATACTACCCTGTCCTCCTCCAGCCTAATTCTAATCACGGGGATATGTGCTTGATGAGAGTAGACAGTTTAAATGTATTGCCAGAGAATTTGAATATCTCTTTCACCTAGCTTTATGAAAAAAATCAGTTTCCTCAGACACTAAGTGCTACTAATCATATGATTAGAGAAAGAGGCTAGAAGGCGTTTCGATATTATGTGGTTCAACCTTCTGAATTTACAGATGAGACAACTAAAGCGGAGTTAAGTACTTAGTTAGGACTCTTGGTTAGCATTTGTATCATAAACCATCCTGCATCTTCTCTCATGATATGTACATCTATAGGATCACATTTTTTTGTGGTTGTTTCCACATCCATGATGTACTATGAGGTACCGTATTTTAAAACAAGAAATTCAAGTTCACCTTATTTCATGTGATTGGCTTTTTATATATAAATATTTAAACATTAAGCAATATGGTTAATTATCAAGATAAATCAACACTTTTTAAATATAAGGTGCAACTTTTAAATCAGTAGTTTTGAACCATGACTGTAAATTATAATCACTTGGTATTATACAAGAATCCCAGTGCTGTGTGCCCAGCCTAGTAAGTCCTAATCCTTTTCCTTTCCTTTCTTTTGTTTTCTTTTCTCTTGTTTTGTACTGTTTCCCTTTTCTTTTTCGTTTTCTTTGCGTTGCTTTGCTTTGTCTATTTGAGACAAAGTCTCATTATACAGTTCAGGCCATCCTTGGGCTCACTTTGTAGCCCACGATAGTCTGAAATTTGCAACAATGCTCCTGCCTCAGCTTCTGGAGTGCTGGGATTAAGGGCATGTGTCACCAAACCTGCCAGTGCTTTCATTTTTAAAAGCTGTCAAGTTGACTTCAACTGCTTTAGATAGAAGATGTGAAGGAATATAGCAAACTCCAAAAATTCACTCTTGAATATTAAAAGGAGAGATGTTTTTAAATCAGGATTATTTCATGTATGAAGACATTTAAAAAGTGAAAGTAAACACAGAGGTTGTGATTACTCCTGCCCTGTGCAAACAATAAAAACAAGGTGATTTTAGAACCAGATTCCATGATGGAGAAGAGCAGCCTTCAAAGCCTCTACACTCATTAACAACCTTCAAACGTTCACCATAGCATCCACATTCTTAGGGCAGATGAATGGGGCAGACTGAATCAGTGGCCACCATACCCATGAGCTTCTTGCCCCAGCCCACTATACGTTAGGACCTGTGCTTCCCAGACCAGGACCACCTGTTGCACAAATGCTCCAAACGACCCTCAGGCAGTGGGTGCTGGGAGATTCAAAGCAGCAAGGTTTCTGCAATCAAGACAGAGTTTAAAAATCGCAGGGGAAAATCCTTTTGGAGGATCTTAGGACCTTTATCTAATTCATCCTGTGTATGTAAGCGCATGGTTTTGCTCCTACCATGTTTACTATCTTTTCTGCTTGCAGTTACTTCATTATCTAAGTCCATGATTTCCATTCAGCTGTGTTATGTCTTTCCATTTTTTATTTCTTCTTTTGAGTTCTTATACTAGGAAGATTACACGACATTTACACATGTAGGTCTGGTTTGTTTGACTTATGAGTATATCTTCAAGATACATCCACTTATATATGAAGTCTTCTAGTTTATCACTCTTTATAGCTGAGTAATATTCCATTGTATAAAAGTACCAAATCTTTTTCAATCATTCTCCAGATGATGGGAATTTGGGTTGTTTCCAAGATTTAGCTATCACAAATTGTGTTGCTATAAACATAGGTGCACAAGTATCACTATGAGATGTTTTCAGTCTTTATGAGAAAATTCCCAGTAAGGGGATAGCTGAATTGAGTGGGATTTCCAGTCCTAATTTTCTAAGGATCCTCCACACTGCTTTCCATAATGGTTGCACCAATCTGCATTCCTACCAGCAGTGGAGAAGTGTTCCTTTTTCCCCACAGCCTCTCCAACACTTGTTGTTGGTTGATTTCTTTATGACAGCCACTCTTTCTGGGGTGAAATTGTATCTAAGTGTTTTAATTTGCATTTCATGGATGGCATGATGATGTGGAGAATTTCTTCATTCTATTTATAGGCTTGCTGAATTTCTTTCTCTGAGAAGTGTGTGTTATCTCAGATGCCCATTTCTAGATTGAGTCTTTGCATTTTGGGTCCCTAACGTTTTTTACTACTTTACAAATTTCAGAGAGAAGACCTTTGTCTGAATACTTATTAGTTAAAATCTTTTTTAAATTTGTGGGTTGTCTTTTCACTATGTTGATAATTTTTTTGACATGCAAAAACTTCTAAGCTGGAGGAGGTCCCAGTTGTTGATACTTTCAAGTGTTATATGTGCATTTTGATTTTTGTCCATGAACTCTTTGCCTACCCTGATGTCTTGAAGATTTTCTCCCACTTTCTCTTCCAGGAGATTTAGTGTTTCTCTTTTAATATTTTAGATGTTTAATCCATTCTGACAAGAAGCCAGAAAAGTTATTTAATGAGAGTAGGAGACTAGGAAAAATGCTGTAGGATTTACTGGCTACAATTTTGTCTATGCTTAAATTTCTAAATTTCTGTGTAAAAATGTGTAACTGCTTTTAGCACATTCTATAAAGATTTATTATTTATTATAATAATTATTTATTATTGTTATGATTGATGGAAAATACTGATTGCAAGTTAAGTCTAAGATGTTTGATACTCTGAAAGACAGTGATGTTAAGCTCTATTACCTATGTTACAGAGTAATAGTATCACAGACTTCTCTTTTGGAGGGTTAAGAATGTAAGTTTACAGACCAAAAGACAGAGAAAATTAAGGGCTACAAGGACGGCCAATATTTCTGCCCTAGTCCTTCAGGGTCAGGGAGGACTTAGGACATAAGAGAATCTGAGCTGTAACCTCCTATAACCAAGTGGTTTCCCAAATTTTCTGTTCAAGAGGACTATGGGACCACAGAGAAAAGGGACTGATGATGTACAGTTTGCCTAAGGAGAGTCATCTAGAAAGAAAACATTCTCTTGGGCTTCTAGAGAGCACACTGTTCAAGCAATGGCCATGAGGTATCCCAATGGCTGACACGGACAACATTTCTACAGAGCACTGTACATGGTTTCCTTTATTTTGTCTTTTTGAGACAGGGCCTCACTATGCAGTTCAGGCTGGCCTTGAGCTCACTGTTGTAGCCCTGGCTGGTCTTGAACTCGCACTGACCATCCTGCCTCAGCCTACTAAGTGTTGGGATTACAGGTGTAAGCCACCACACCCGGCTTGTACATTGAAAAATGTATGCCTTTTTCACAGAGAGCAAACTGGTCAAGCAATGGCTGTGACTCATCCAGACAGCTGACACTGACAATGGTTCTACAAAGTACTGTACATGGTTTCAAAGTAAATCCTGAGGGGATTTGACTGACCTTGGGTGACATAAAAATTCCATGTTTTGTTATACAGGTCTTGCTTTAACTTGCCCTTAACCACCTAGAAGAAAAATTTAACCAAGAGGCACAAAAAGTAAAGCCAGATTAGCATGCTGAGCTGGAAAAGGCTTAAATCAACAGCTTCCGACACTGCCAGTTCTGCCAATAACCCACTGAGATTATGGAACAATGGACTATGAATGTAATTACTTTCTCTTAGTTCAATAAGAAGAAATTTTTTATACTAATACTGATTAGAAACATTATCATGTCTAAACCCTGTGCTCTGTATAACTAATCCAAGTACAACAATATGCATTATATCAATTATTGGAAATGTACTAGTAACAAGTTTTTAAACTGTCACACTGTTGTTTCTTATTAAAAGTAATGAAAAAAATAAGAGGAAATTTAAAACTAAAAATAAATAAGTAAATCAGAGGGGCTTCTAGCTGCTAGATAGACAGCTACAAGAGGGCAGGTGGTATGAGAATTTGAAAACTGTTCTCCCCTGGCAGGTGGCCCCTGTTGAGATCCTTCTGGAAGGAAATCAAACACTTAACAGTAGTGGAAAATCACTGGTGTCAAGAGTTTTTGGAAGTCGATTTTTATTTTGTTTATTTTTGGGCTCTATTCTCTCCTGCCACTGGCCCATTTCTTGATGAGTGTTCTCTACCCATAACAAAATATCTGTGCATTAAAAGTGAGTACCACTGTGGAAAACTGGAGAAATGAATGACTATCACAATTGGATAATTACTGAAATTATAAAGTATATAGTTGTTTTCTTTTATTAGGAAGAGAGAGAGAGAGAGAGAGAGAGAGAGAATACAGAATTTCAAAACAAGATGGTAGGAAATTAACAAAGGTTATTATTATATTGCACATTGCTATCCTCAAAGTAGTTGGTCCTTGTTAACTGTACCTATCCCTTTAAAATATACCCTCACAGACATTTAGAAACCTTTTTGTTTAAATACAAAGAACTTTAATCCTTATCTCTAAGTCTTATTTTAATTAAGGTCCAATACCATACCTCTCCAAGTTTTTAACATATCATAAGAGGATTTGATACATAAAAGACTTTTCAAAAGAGTAACCTTTTGCCAGGAGGATGTTAAATTCAAACTTAGTGACTTGGCAAGAACCTGCTTCAAAACAACAAAAATATCACAAAAAAAAAAAGATTGGCAGTGCTGCTTACTTGTGAAGTTCCTGGGCTCTGGTATCACACAAAAAGTAATTTTTATTATTTAATTTTTAGTTATGCAGAATGAAACTGACTCAATTTCTAAAGCTTTCCAGGCTCAACTTAACTGCCTGCCACCACATTGGTGGTTATAATAATTTAAGCAGTGGCACAATGTCACTGTCCACTGTCTATTTCCAGGCCTGTTCTGTTTCCTGTGAATAGAAATGAAAATAAGTATGATTTTACAACATTTTTTCCAAGGTTCGTCCTCACCACGATCCATGTAGAAACAGTTGGGACTAACATATGTTACTCCCTGGCATTAAGATCCCCTGTATGCCTTTAATAAGATGACTCATGTTCTTTTCACCAAAGTTAGAAAATATATCCTGGCTCCTTCTCTCCATTTCATTTGTGTCCTCAGGGGAAACCAAAGCAAGACACTAACCTCTTACTTCAAGATGCTTAGGGACCTATAAACCAGGGGAAGAAAGGCGTGTTTATGAAGTCAAAAGCAAAGATTAGAATTTTCCATTGCTAGTTTATAATTTTTCCTTCTCACACAGTATATGTTAAAAGAAAGAGACAGTAAGGGAAAGGGTGGAGAGAGATGTCCACCTTCATCAGCAGAGCTAAGTAACAACCTTGCCAGCACTCTGTACTACAAAGGGGTCAGAGTGAATGAATAAAAGCCAGGCAGCATGACATCTCACTCAGTCCCAACACCTGGACTGCCTTAGACACTGCAAACTTAAATCACATGCTCCTCTACATGTAATCTGCATTACAGAAGAGAAATAATGCAACATCTTGATGACTAGAATGTGGGAGTCCACAAGCCTATTTTTCACAATGTTATTTATCACCTAATGTTTTAAAAAGTCCACAGTGATATTTTTACCCTAATTCACCTAGGTATGTGGATCTCATATTCAAGAATCATTTTGACTTTATTCATTTATATTATGGCCAGCTCAGCCTGCCCTGGGGGTGGGGCAGGAACAGCATGTGGTACCTGGGATCAAACCTTGATCCCTGTGGCTGTCTAAGCTTGCCTAAGCAGGCACTTGAGAGCTCTGCGCTATCTCACTGGTCCCTCAAGAATCATTTTGGAAGGGCCTGTTGGAATCAAGTTTTAGTAACTTAAGTACACAAGCTTATGAAAAAGGAAAATTCCTCCAACAGCATGCTAGGGAAAGGTTTTGATTATCTTCTTATGGAAAAGTTATCTTCTCAGAACTCAGAACAATGAAATTTATATCTAATTTTTGAAATTCTAGAATCCTCATCACCTTGAAGAATGCCTCTGATAAGAACACAAAGTTTCAAAATATTCCAGTCTTCATTTATCCTCCTGCAGGTTCAGTAACAATTCCTAAAATTTCAAGTTGTATTTTGATTGCCAACTTATTAGGGTTCAGTTCAAACTGAAGCTTGATGGACAATTTATTAGACTAAAATTTTTCATAATATAATTTTTAAATATCTTGCATTATACCTAAAAATTAATAAAACATGTTTAAGAATAGCTTTGATATTACCATATCAGTTTGTCCTCCAAAAGCAAAGTAAAATGAAAACATTACCAGTTTCTGGGGTACTGAATATCCAAGAACCACAAATACATCTTTCCTACAGTTACCTAATATAATTATTCTTTATTTAAATTATATATATTATATATAAAAATTATTATATATAATATATAAATTATATATATATAAATTATATATATATATATATATATATTATAAAAAACGATCAATCCTGGAAAATCAAAGTCTATAAAACACTTAGCTCTAGTTTTATAAACTACTAGAGTTTTGCAAAGTTTTCTCTGGTCATACAAATACCTTGTATCAAAAACATAACCCTAGGCCAGAGAGCTAGCTAGGTAGTCTAAATGCCTGCCCCACAAACATAAGGGCCTGGGTTCGATCCCACATGTCTCAAGTGTGCTGGCCTCACCTTGGGCATGCTGAGCCAGCCACTGAGACTGACGTGGGGATGCATGCCTGCAATCCCAGGTCTGCAAAGGTTAAAACAGGAGGTTCTCTAGGAGTCTGAGCTGTGTAGCGACAGTCTGTACCAAATACATAAAATTTAAAAAATCATAAAAATTTAAAAAAATCCTATCTCTGAGTTCATTCAAATACAAGCTGATAGTTGAGACTGGATCGCAGAGGTCAATTTTACTTGGTCTTAGCCAAAAGGCTGAGAAGCGGTAGCAGCAGTCAATTTCAAATGCCGTCATGATAGGGGAGAGGAGAGAAAGTATGTGGGGTTTGAGTACAGTGAGGAAGCCTATGGGCCTGGGAAGCCCAAGTCTCCATGACTGTGATTGGCTGGTTTGGTAACTTCTTGCACTTTGGAGGCTGGACAGAAGGAAGCACTTCATGAAGCAGGCCATCAGCCATGAGTTAGCCTGCAGCTTAAATCCTCTTATTGGAAATGGTCCCAGTGTGGCTGTAGGTACTTTAGGGACAGAAAGAGCAGCTGAGCTAACCAAAAGTACTGATAGTTTAGAAAAATTAGGTGGAGTTATAGAATCAACAAGCTGAGTGTGAGGTGGTCACAACTTCTAGCTATACCTGTCTGTGCCTAGAAGAAAGCAGCTGTGATGGCTCTAATCACAGCCCGTGGAGAAAAAGTGAACATCCTCTTAGGATAGGGGTAGGGATTTAATCTTAGGACTGAAATGACCTATCATTCTTTCCTGTTGCTTGGCATAGATCAGAGACTATTACAGGAATTTAGAGCTGCATTTTCCTCTCTGGGCTTTATTTGATGAGACTCAATGTACATACTGGAAAGAATAACAAAAATTTAAAAAACCCCAAACAACCTCTTCCACATTCTTATTTGATATGAAAGACTCTATCTGAAATAGTATAAAATGTAAAACAAAGGATCCTGGAATATTCTGCTCATTCATACAAATACAAGGCCAAGGCACAGCTTGGGACTAGGTAGGATTTCCATGTCTAGCAGCAGGGGAATAATACCTCAAATGGAAAGACAGACTGTAGGTTTAGTTCCTTTTCATACTGGTCATTTATCTTTATGACCTACTGTATGCTGGAGTACCTTCAGACCAAATCAAAGCCTTACTTCTAACCCTTAGGTTGAAAAATACTTAACTATCACAAGGTATCTTTATCTATGAGGTGTCCCCTATTGAAATAATCTCAAATTTTCAACAGTAAGGGAAAATACGTAGCTTTTAGGATTTGTTACATCTATCTGGATAGACATAAAATGGCAGATAGGATCAATACTGAGTGAAACAATTTGCTCATTGTAAAACTGGAGGTCCTACGAAGGCAGGTGGCAATGACAAAAAGCCATTTGCTTAGTGCCTTCACCAAAAAAATGAAAGCCACCCAAAATTCACCTCATTTGTCATTATGGCATCTACAATGGGAATCCTTAGTACTTTCTCAAATAGAAGCAAAGAAGGAGAATAAGCAAGCAATAGTAGCCATAACAGTTGCCTCTTGAAGGGTAATGAGTGGTTTCTTTCTCTCGGGGGATTCCATGATTTCATGTTTTTAAAATAATATACAGGAGAGAAGAAGAGATCTTTAACCCTGAAGTTCCAATTCCTAGTTAAACCTTGAGAAAAGGCCATTTGCCTTGTTCAATCTACCATATTTAAATATTTTTTTAATTTCGGTACTGGAATTGAATTTTGTTCCTAAGAGGTGAGCACTCTACCACTGAACTACCCCCCACCTCGCCTAGCATTGGGGAGTGCCTGTTGCAGCACCCCCAAGCTCCAGCTGCCTTTACTTCACAAGTTTCATAATCACCTACATCAAACAGTGGAAACAGAACTGAAATATTGTTTACCAAGAGGCTTTGTGAGATTGTCTTGGCTTCACAATTTACATTTCAAGCAAAAAGGGTTTTCTTTTTTTAAATATTCCTACTTGTTTTCCTCTTTGAAATTGAGAAAACCATTTCTAGTCATAATTTAAGAATATATTTCTGCCCAGATCACTGCAGATTAATTTTAACTTAATGTCCTCAGCTCTCAAAAATATGGCCCATGACACAAAGCTAGTTATTTAAACAAATTAAATTACAGCCTAACTTTGAGTTTTAGCTAGTGAAATGTGAACATCCAATATGATGACATGCAGTTACTCATCAGTTTCAATGAACTTTCTAAAGAAAACAAGCAGTCCCAATTTCTTTATGTGCATATTTTTTTAAAATGGAACTCTTCTCAGGTGTCAGCATCATTAGATCAATTCTACTCTACTATGAAAACAAACCATACAAATATGTAAATTCTGTTAAAATTTCACAAATAACAAGAAGATTAAAATGTAAAAGCACAAGAAGCATAGTAGTTCAGAGAAAATCACATGATTCCAAGAGGCCTCTTTGTTCTCTGAGGAATGCTGTAAATCCTAATTATTTTGCACAATTTATTAAAGGCCTCACTGAGAAAGGGAGAAAGAGACTCAGGGATATCTTGGAAATCTGACAAAGTGTATTCTACTGAAATATGTTTTGTAAACGTCTAACTTATTTCTGGTGTAAATAATGCAAAAGTATATTTATATTCCCTAAAATAGACAAAAATAGTAAACAAAATTTGTCTGACAAAACAGAAACACACTTCAGCTTAAGGAAACAGACCTTTCATAAATGCTACATCAAAGAAGTATCTTTTAGGGGCTGGGGAGATAGCTCAGTAGAATGAGAATGTGCTCGGCAAGCATAAGGTCCTAAGTTCAAACCCTAGTACCCCCCCCCCCACACACACAAAATCTTCTGGCAGTGTACACTGTCACCCAAACATTCACCATAGTAGTCTCTAGGTAACCTCCATGCATGGCTCTTTATCCCTAGGAAAGGCACAGGAGCTATAAGCAATTTCCAGAAGAATACCCCAAAAGCCTGCTCTGTATTCTAATTACATGGAAATTTACTGAACCTGGGGAGACAATCGACCTCTCCAAGGCATTTCACATAGGCTACTCAAAGATTAGTGGATTTCACTATACACAAGTAATCAATTTTTGACTAGATCCATTAAGAAAGAAATCTACACTTTATAAGGTAGAGGGAATAAAGCTGTTCCACCTAGGATTAAAGGTTTTATCTTAAAGATCTGGAAGGGAAGTCACTATAATTTGCATTATGTATACCATTTGTATCAGTAAAGATTAAAAAATGCTTATGATTTCTATTTTTTTAAAGTAAGATCAATAAAGAGACCCAGGGGCCTCCAGATAGCTTAGTGAATCAAAGCACCTGCTTAGGCAGATACAGGGGCCAGGGGTTCGATCCCTGGCTTGCTGCACCTGCCCTGTCCCTTGGGCACACTGAGATATCCATTGAGACTAGGTGTGATGGCACGCACCTGTAATCACAGCACTTGGAAGGCTGAAAACAGGAGGATCACTATGAGTCCAACCTATGTAGTGAGACCCTGTAGATTCTGTACTATATAAAAAAAGTTTAATTAAAAAGTAATAAAATAAAGAAACCCAAGCAAAGTAGCAGTTTTAAGGAGATGAGTAAAAGTTTCATGCTGTGAAGTTAAACTTTAAAGGAATGGTTCATGAGACACAAGGGACAAAGAAATTTTGAGGGAAAACAAATACACCGCAGGGTAATGCACCTAGGCAAGGGCAACACCAAATTTGGCTCTGATGCTAAGGTAATGGGCCTCTCCCTAAACCTTGAGTCGCATCTTATTCAAGAGTAAAAAGGGGTACATCTTGCTAAAAATGATCATTAAGCTGTTTCTAAGAAGCACCAAGGAAAAGACTCTACAATTACCAGTTCTGCTTTATATAAATAGCGTCATTCATGTCCCTGTGCACTTGCTATGGGGCCTTCCAAAAATACATCCATGCACATTTTATTTCTCAAAGTATTACACTGCATAACAAAGTGCTTTTATTTCAGGAAAAAGGGGAAGTCATACAAGAGTAAACAGATAAAGGAGCAAATATAATAAAAAAAAAATTAAGTTCCGTATAATTCACAAAACTATTTTCCTTTTATAAGCAAGTAATTGTTAAATTATCTGTGGAGGACACCAGGCTGGCTCTCCTCAAAAGAAGAGCATTTATCTCTACTTTGGCTAACCCTGGTGCTGACTCTGTGTGCTGATATGCACAGAGCTGGCTAGGATATTTCTTGGCCCCTGCAACTGGCTTTAAGCAATGTGAAATGCCTAACTGAGGCACTGATGTACAGCCTTCGAAGCAAGGAGATAGATCAGTGATGCTCAGCCTACAGTTTCTAACTTGTATGGGTGAACTAGGGGAGTGGTGCTGTGCTGGCAGCTGAGATGGGTGCTCAAGAAAGAACCCATCCAGTCTCAAAATAGAGAGACTAGACATCAAAGCTGATGTACAGCCCCAAAACAAGGTGCTTCCTCAAGCTGTGCTATGGAGATCACTTTTCTGCATACCAATCTCTGCATTTTGCCCCTTACCTGGCCCAGCTCACAGCACTCAGGAACTTCCTGCCCTTCTCACCAGTCACCCACCCCTGAGCTACCCCTCTTTCATTAATTAATAAAACACAATGTCAACTCTATGTCATGCTCTTTGTTCTGGTCAGCCATTGTTCTGACTGGATTTAGGAGCCTCTTGGCTCCCCACAACAACAGATATGTATTTGTCTTTTTGTTCTCACCTGTGGTTGCACTGAAAGTAAAAGACTGGGATTACTTATTGGAATTAAAATACCTTTTCCCTGGGATTACAAACGTGGAATCCTCTGGACCACAAGGAAGCTGGAGGAGAGGAACATATATAGGGACTTGAAGATCTGAATTTTATTTTTACAGCTAGCTCCCTTATTCTAGTTTGGTAGTTGAACACTACCAAAGAGTAGAAGAGCTTGCTATCGATTCATGTCATAGGCCCTCAGTCCTTCTAGCCAGTCAGGATTCTGGAACAATCTTTCTCAACAAGTGTGTGAGGATGTATGCTCTGTAGGGGGCAGCACTCAGAGGCCTGTACCTTCTCCTGCTAAGCAGTGGATGGGTGGTTGCCTCAGTCTAACGATTCTGGAGATTTCTAGCCTCAGGATAATGTAGCACTGACTCTTACATTAATGAGGACAGAAACATCCAAGGAAACATCAATACAATATTCCTTGCTGTAACCAGACTTCAAATAGCAGATGAGGAGTGAACAGAACTCCAGACTGCTGAAAACAATGCACCACCAGTGGAAAACTTCCTGTGGCTTAAATACTAACAGATGCTTCCACTACACTGTGATAACAACTCAACTTGCTGGCCTCCCATTTTGGGTCCCTGAAGCAAAAAGAGCAAAACAGCTTTGACTGAAATGCAAGTGTGTAAGGGGCAGAGAACATGCAAGAACTTGTCATGCTTCCCTGAGGCGAGGAGGCTTGTCACCTACCCTCAGTAAGAGACTCTTCTCAAGTATTCTACAAGACTTGACCTCCTGTCCTCACTCCAAGCCACCCCTCTGCTCCTGCCTACTTAACTTGTTCAAAGGAACTAAGTTCCTTCTTGCCTCCCTGTCATCAAAATATGTCACCTCCATATGGAATGTTCCTCCTTTCTGACTACTCAGCATGTTCACTTCAGCTTAGAAGTTTATTTTCTAGAGATTATTTCTCTAATCAGACCCCATCCCTGTACTAGTTTCTCAGTTTGGCACTACTTCTTTCTTATCACAAACTAATGATTATTTGTCAATTATG
Source organism: Myocastor coypus (assembly GCA_004027025.1). Classification (NCBI taxonomy): domain Eukaryota; kingdom Metazoa; phylum Chordata; class Mammalia; order Rodentia; family Myocastoridae; genus Myocastor; species Myocastor coypus. The sequence continues at coordinate 23,368 of PVJA010008297.1, forward strand.
TTTTAAATGCAGGGGTTCCTTATAAGCTCCACTGAAAAGAAGACAAACAAGATTTTCTTTTGCTGTATTCTCAGTATGGATCCCTCAGCCAACGTCTGTCACCCAAAAAGTAGAACGCTAAAAAATTTAAAGTGTATCATACAATTCTTCAACTCTTCAGCACATTTCCAGATAGTGAATATGGCTCATATTATCAGGAAAGTAAGGTCAGAGAAACTGATTGGTGCTAATACAACTAGTGGAAAAAGCAGAACCCAGATTTAATGAACAGCCTGACTCTCAAGCCATGGCTATAACATCAGATTTAGTCCATCAAATCATTACACAGGCCACAGTACAGCCTAGGGGCTCTAGGTCTTCAAAAAACTTTAAAATGAGAAGAATTCAGAATGAAATGATTGATACACACTCACTCTTAGGACCAAATAGTTTTATTTATACCGTTTCCTACAGTTGAGAAAAGGAGTATCTTACAATGATGGACAATCAAGAGACAAGAAGCGGAAAAACACTTACCATAATTCCTGTAAGCAAACAGACTCCTTTCCCACAGTATGTGTTAGGTACCATGTCACCATAACCAATGGAGAGAAACGTTATTGAAATCAACCACATTGCTCCAAGGAAGTTGCTGGTAACATCCTGCTGATCATGGTACCTGAAAAACAGCAAAGAAGGCTGGTCTGTTATAATAAATCTAGAGTATGGGAGTTGAGGACTGTTCTATTTGATTCAATCAATTCATTGTGTCTTCAATAAACTAATCTAGTTAAAAGGTTTCAAAACTTACAATTTTAAATAAAATTGAGGTTCCATGTAAGTAATTTGAAAGACATCAAAAGTGTCTCAATTTTAAAAAGAATCTGAAAGAGAAATAACATGAAAATTGATTTTCTCACATTTTTCTTTGTAGCATCCTCTGGCTGCTGCCAATGTCTCATTGTTCTTTAATACCTGAATGACACACTGGACCTTAGACAATATGCAGTTGCTCCATCTCATACTATATATGCTGTACCCTTTGCTTGGACTCTCAATTTTCTATTTTGACTTTGTTATAGTTTATGTCTAGTTGTTGCCCCAAAGCTTCATGCAATCATGGGGTGGGGCCTTCTAGAGTTTGAGACTTGCCTCACGATCCCCTGGGATTATGTGTTTTAGTATTGATGGGATTATGAGTCTGAGTACTTCTGGGATTATGGGTATAGCCTACAGCGGCAGGCTGAGGCAGAGAGCCTGAATATAATATAAAGAGAGACAGACACTCGCTGTTACTCTGCTGCCCTGATTGGTCAGTTGCCTCTGTCACCATTTTGTTGCTGCCCCACTGCAATGAACTGCTGCTCTCTGCCATGTGGCACTCAGCCTTGGAGCCGGCCAAATATGGACTGAAACCTCCAGTATCTGTGAGATAAATAAACCTTTCCTTCCTTTTGGGTGTTGGGTATTTGCTGCAGCACCAACAGAAGAGTAACTAAGACAGACTTCCATGATATGGAACTCCTCACTGTCCTTTGAGATAAATTCAGGAAGGGTCTTTCACTTTAGTTTTCCAAGCCTCTTCCCTGTGTTAACTCATAGCACATGTGTCTTTCTGTTTATCCTAAGGCTGTACTATAAAAGTTATCTACCTGGAGGTTCTCCATCAGCTGTGTCTTATGATTACTTTTTACTTGTTGCTGGGACAAATACCCAACACTCAAAATGAAGGAAGGATTTATTTAGCTCACAGTTAAGGAGGGTTCAGTTAATACCCAAATTCTGTGCTGGCACAAAGCTCCTCCAAAGTAGCATGATGTGAAGATCAAGCTCCTCCAAAGACCAGGACTTCTCCAAGGAAGGGAGGGGCGGGAGGGTGGGGGGGGGGGGAGGCGCGGCCAGGCAGGAAGCAGCCAGAGAAGGGCTGGGCTAGGCTGCTGCTCTGAGCTGGACTGGGCTATGCTGATCTGGCCCTAGAGTGGAACCAATCACATCCTAGGCAGGCCCTCCACATCCTGGAACAAGTCAAGCCCATCCAGCCAAGCTTCCTCAAGTTGAAACAATGTATCAACTACCACAAGCTGTCATCCATTTTTAAAATGTATTATTATTATTTTTTAAATGTGACATTTTCACAAACATGTTAGTAGTACATTCTCAATAATTGATACAATGCATATTATTGTCCTCATAGTAGGATGTAGACATGATAATTTTTCTAATCAATGTTGGTACAAAAATTTTCTTCTCAATGAACTAAGAGAAAGTAGTTGAATACATAGTCCAGTATTCGATAATCGCAATGGATTATAAGCAGAAATGGCAATGTCAGAAGCTATTGATTTAAGTCATTTATAGCTCAGCATACTAATCTAGCTTTACATTTTATGCCTTACAGTTAAAGCAAGACCTGTATAACCAAACATGGAACTTTTGTGTCTCAAGGTCAAATTCCCTCAAGATTTACTCTGAAACAATGTACAGTGCTTTGTAGAGCTATTGTTAATCTTAGCCATCTGGATGAGTCATGGCCATTGCTTGACCAGTTTAGACTCTGTGAAAGCCCAACAGAATGTTTTCTCTCTAGGTGACTCTCCTTAGGCACACTATACTTCATATTTCCCTTTCCTCTGTGGTCCCATAATCTCCTTGAACAGAAAATTTGGGAAACCACTGAATCACAGGATGTTACAACACAGATTCACTTATGTCCTGAGTCCTCACTGACCTTGAAGGGCTAGGGCCAAAATGTTGGCTATCCTTGTAGCCCTTCTTTTTCTCTAAGTTTTGGTCTTAAACTTACATTCTCAACCCTCCAGAAGAGAAGTTTCATGATACTATTACTCTGTAACATAGGTACCTCAGCTTAACATTACTGTCATTCTGAATATCAAACATCTTCAACTTAACTTGAAATTGGTATTTCCCATCAATCATTGATATTCTAATTAATCCCTACACAATGTGATAAAAGCAGTTACCCATTTTTACACAAACATTAGGAAATCTAAGTATATATAAAATTGTAGCTGGTCGAACATACAGCATTTTTCCTAATCTCTTACTCTCATTTAATACCCTCTTTTGTTTTCCTAAATCATTTGCTTGAGAGAATATAGCAATAACTGAAATTACATCAGAAGCAGCACACATCTAAAACACCAGAATGACAGGCATTCTAAGCATAATTTTAGTCTTACCCATTGCTATGCTCAGTCTGAAAAATATTTTTGTGGTTCTTACGACCATTATCAACTTCATCCTGTGTATATATGTGTGTGGTTTTGCTTCTGCCATATTTCCTATCTTTTCTGTTTGCAGTCACTTTGCTTTTTAATGCTTAAGTCCTTGGTTTCCATAAAGCTGTGTTACAACTTTCCATTTTTATTTCTTCTTTTGAGATCTTACACTAGGGAAACTATATGATATTTACACATGTAAGTCTACTTTATTTCACTTATATGTTCAAGATATATCCACTTATATATGAAGTCTTCTAGTTCATCATTCTTTCTACTAGAGTAATATTCCATTATATAAAAATACCACATCTTTTTCAACCATTCTTCAGATGACAGACATTTTGGTTGTTTCCAAGATTTGGCTATCACAAATTGTAGCACTATTAATACAGGTGCACAGATATCACTATAATATGATGTTTTCAGTTCTTCTGGGAAAATTTCCAATAGTTGGTTGATTTCTTTATGATAACCATTCTTTGTGGGCTGAGATGACATCTAAGTATTGTTTTCATATGCATTTCACGAATGGCTATTGATGTGGAGCATTTGTTCATGTTTTACCATAGGCTTGGTAAAATCTCCTTCTCTGAGAAGTGTGTGTTTATCTCAGATGGCCATTTCTCAATTGGGTCTTTGAATTTTGGGACCCTAATGTTTCTTAGTTCTTTATAAATTTCTAGACAGAAGACCTTTGTCTGAATATTTTTTTTTTTTTCAAAATGTGTGGGTGGTCTTTTCACTCTGTTGATACTTTCTTTTGACATGCAAAAACTTCTCAGCCAGAGCAAGTTCCAGTTGTTCATTTTTTCAAGTGTGAAACATGCATTTTAATTTTTGTCTATAAACTCTTTGCCTACTCCAATGTCGTAAAGATTTTCTCCCACTTTCTCCTCTAGGAGATTTAGTATTTCTCTTTTAATATTTAGATCTTTTGTCCATTTTCACTTGAGTTTAGTGCATGGTGATAGACCTGGGTCAAGTTCTAGTTTTGGCCATGTAGAGAAGCAGTTTTTCCAGCATCATTTGTTAAAGAGGCTGTCTTTCTTCTAATAAACATGTTTGGCCCCTTTGTTCAAAATAAGGTGGCTGAGTGTGTTTCTATTTGCTTCCATCTTCTAATCTATTCCACTGATCCTCAGGTCTTTTTTTTTTTTTTTTGCCAGTACCATGCTGATTTTATCACAGTAGCTCTGTAGTATAACTTTAGGTCAGGAATTGTAATGCTCCTGCCTTATGTTTCTTGCCCAGAATTGTCTTTACAATTCTAGGTCTTTTCTGTTTCCAAGTAAGTTTTAGGAATGGTCTCTCCAGGTCTGTAAGGTATACTGATGGTATTTTGATAGGGAATGCATTAAATCTGTATAACAATTTAGGGAGTATGGCCATCAACTCAATGTTGGTTCTTCCTATCCAGGAGCAGGGAATATCCTTCCATTTTCTGAAGTCCTCTAGGATCTCCTTTTTCAGAGTACTGTAGTTTTCATTGAGTAGATCTTTTACTTCTTTAGTTAGGATAATTTTTAAATAGTTCATTCTTTGGTGCTATTGTAAAAGGTATTGTTTCTTTAATTTCTCTCTCAGTGTGTTTGTTATCTGTTTAGAGAAATGCCATTGACTTTTGGGTGTTGACTTTGTATCCTGCTATGCTACTGAAATTGCATTTTAATTCTAGTACTTTCTTGGTAGATTTTTTTTTTTTTTTTTTGTCTTCCAAGTAGAATATCATGTTGTCTGTAAATAATGATAGTTTAACTTTTTCTTTACTTATTCTTATTTAGTTTCTCTCTCTTGTCTCATGGCTGAATCTAATGATTCCAGAACTACATCGAATAGGTGTGGCAATAGAGGAAAATCTTGCCTTATACCAGATCTGAGAGTAAAAAATATCAGCTTTTCCCCATTTAGAATTATGTTCGTTGTTGGATTGTAATAGATGGCTCTTATCAGATTGAGGTAGAGGACCTCTGTTCCAATTTTCTATAGGACTCTGAACATGAATGAATGTTGGACTTTGTTGAAAGACATTACTGCATCAATTGAGATGATCATGTGATTTTGGCTTTGGCCCTATTGATATAGTGAATTACATTTATAGATTTTCATATATTAAACCATCCTTGCATTCCAGGGATGAATCTGACCTGGTCATGTTGTATAATTTTCTTGATGATTTGCTGTATTCTAGTAGCAAGGATTTTAAAAATCTATGTTCATAAGACAAATTGGCCTGTAGTACTCTTTTTTGAGTTGCCTCTTTCTCTGGTTTTCCTATCAGTATAACACTTGGCTCTAGGAATGATTTTGGGAGGATCATTTACTTTTAAATTTTACTGAAGAGTTTGAGGAGTATTGGGATTCTGTCTCTTGTAAATTTCTTGTAGAATTCAGTGGTGAATCCATCAGGACCTGAGCTTTTCTTTGTCAGTAGACTTCGTATTACATTGGCTGTTATTGGGTTATTAAGAGTTCTTATATCTTCTGGATTAGTTTTGGTAGTTTGTACCTTTCTAGGAATCCATCCCTTTCTTCTGTGTATTCAATGCTGTGAGAGTAAAGGTTCTCAAAGTAGCTACTAATGATCCTCTGAATCTCTGCTGAGATTTCACCCTTTTCATTCCTTATTGCTTGAATTTGAATCCTTTCTTTTCTCTTTTTGATGAGGTTAGCTAGGGGCTTATCAATTTTAATCTTTCAAAGAACCAGCTTTTTGATTCATTAATTCTTTGTATTGTTTTCTTTGTCTTGATTGAATTAATTTCTGCTCTAATATTTATGATTTCCTCCCGACTTTGGGCTTTGGGTTTTCTTTGCTTTTCCTTTTTTAGTAAGTTTAGGTGCTGCATGAGAGTATTTATTTGTTTAGATTCTGTTTTTTTCATGTGTGAGTTCAGGGTTATAAATTTCCCCCTAATAACTGCTTTCATTTCATCCCTTAAATTCTGGTAGGTTGTGTTTGAATTTTCATTAAATTCTAGATATTGTTTAATTTCATCTATAACCCACTGGTTTCTGAGAAGGGTGTTGTTTAATTTCCATATATTTCTGGGATTTTTGTGATTTTTGTCATTTATTTCCAGTTTCATTGCACTGTGGTCAGAGAAAACGCATGGAATTATTTCTATTTTCTTGCATATACTTAAGCATGACCTATATATTAGCATATGGTGCATTTTGGAAAATGTCCCATGTGCAGCTGAAAAAAATGTGTATTCAGAAGTGGTTGGATGGAACACTCTGTATATGTCCACTAAGTCTGGTTGTTCCAAGATCTTGTTGAGTTCTGCTACTTTGTTAATTTTTTTGTCTGCTTGACTCATTTTTTTTGGGGGGGGGTAAAGGGGTATTAATGTCTT
>PVJA010008297.1:38431-65169 GCA_004027025.1 Myocastor coypus
GGGGGGGGGGGGGGGGGGGGGGGTCTCCCTGCAGTACATGCTGGTAAAACTATCCACAGCCAAAGAGACAGAAGTACATAAACAATTCATTATCACCTGAAGACAGAATATGGTAAATGGTATTATAGCAAGGGAAAATAAGACCATTTTAACTTGGGGATGGTATACTTAAGCGTATACACATGTTATCAGACCCTCTCTTCTACAGAACTTCTCAAAAAATAAACAATCAAAAAACCCAGAAAAACAACAGCTCAAAGATTAGCAACTGATAACCCAATGGAACATACAAGATGGAACAAAGGGCTGGGTGTGGTGGCACAGGCCTGTAATCTCAGCACTTTGGAAGCTGAGGCAGGAGGATCAGTGAGAGTTCAAGACCAGCCTTGGCTACAAAAGTGAGTTCAAGGCCAGCCTGAACTGCATAGTGAGACCCTGTCTCAAAAAGACAAAAAAAAAAAAAAAAAAAAAGATGGAACAAAAAGCCCCAAAGCCGACCAAAACGGGGGGGGGGGGGCAGAGAAGCAAAGGACAGATGAGACAGAGTGCAAATAATGGGATTAGCTTTTCCTAAACATAAAAAATATTGCTTTAAATTTAAAAGACCTACATATTATACCTACCTCTCTGAGGAAATGTAAACTAGTGCAACTGCTGTGGAAACCCAGAATGGAGATTCCTCAAAGACTCAAAAACAGAAAGTCCACTTGGCCCTGAGATTCCTTTAGTAAGTATCTTCCCAACAGAGTTAAAGTCATCAGATTACAGGGATTCATGCATACACATGTTTATAGCAGCATAATTTCTAGTAGCTACATTTGGAAAATAGCCTATATGCCCATCAACAGATGAACAAATAATATGGTATTTTAGGTATTTATGGTATTTATGTATTTGTACACTGGAGCACTACTCTGCCATCAAGAAAGAAAAACTTGAGGCATTGACAAGTAAATGGATACAACTTAAGGACACTCGTGAAGTAGGTCAGACAAAGCAGTTTAAATAGTGCATGATTTCTTCTATATGAGAGACTCTCTGCATATATTTCGTAAATTTAAGCCTTTCCACAATTCTAGTTGCAAATTGAATTGGTTGTAAATCTAATTAAATGCAATGGTTGAGTTTAGTGTTAAACTTACAGGTTATTTTGATTTGATTTATGACCAGAAATGGAAAGAATTAAGTTCTTGAAATGAGCAACCAATATACAGAGACATGGAGACAGAGACGAAGAGACAGTGACAGCGACAGTGACAGAGATAGACAGGATAAAGAGGAAATGATTGTTTTTGAGAAAAAAATGAATGGAGAACAAGAGAGGGAGGGAAGGAAAATGATGAAAAGAGAGCTTTGGCAAATGATGAGAAGATCAAGAATTGGAAGGAGCAGGGAGGAAGAGGAGGAACAGGGAATTTAAAAAAAAAGAATTAAAATGCATGATGTACATTTCTAACTCTCCATAATAAATGCAATCATTATGCACTGCAAACATATACTAATTTTGAAAAGGCACAGATTGTTATAGAGCCTATGGATGTTTCATAACTTAGAGAAATCAGGTATCTTATGATACATAGGTAAGATCCAAAATTAAAAACAGCCGTTGAAACTTATGGATAGGAAACGATGGATTCCCAGACAACTTCTGTGCCTCCTACTGTCAGACAACTGAGGAGACAGCCTGAAGGCCCAGGCAGAAGAACAAGATTTTTGAGGACTAAGAACATGGAGAATAAGTTCAAGTTTCTAAATCAAATAGCAGGGCCCGGCGGGATGGCTCAGTGGCCTAAAGCGCCTGCTTGGGAAAGTTTGGGCGGCTTCAGGGACCTCGGTTCGATCCCTGGCACCACGTGCTGCGCCAGCCCTGCCCTTGGGGCAGGCTGAGCCTGCCACAAAAATGAGTGAATAAACAAAGGTTCTGAAACAAGTAAAAAAAAAAAAAAAAAATCAAATAGCAGCATCACTATTACCTTCGTTTCCTCCCTATTCCTGACCACAATAGTAGAACTTGCTAATACAGAGAAAGATCATTTTTTTTTTTTCCTGGAGAAAAGAATAATATCAGAGAAAAGGCAATCATTTTTAATACCAAAGATTCCCTAAAAATTCAACTTTCACCCTTCAATCCATTTCACCAGATAATAAAAGGTATTTCACATAGGGCTGGCCAGGTAGCTCAGCAGATGAAAGCGCCTGCTCAGGAAGAGTACAGGGTTCAATCTCTGGTGTGTGGTGTCAGCAGTGTCCCTGGGGCCCTGAGACAGGGATTGGGACTGGGTGTGGTGATGTGTGTGCCTGTAATCCCAGCACTTAGAAAGCTGAAAACAGGAGGATCACTGTGTCTGATCTACATTGTGAGACCCTGCAACCCTGGAGACCCTGTCCTAAATACATAAAAAGCCCCAAGAAGAATCTCTTTCACATACAGAGCTTGCAATCAGTTTCCAATTCCTGCCCTTGAGCAGAATGGAACAGCACATTAGCAGCACGTATTTCGCCTTCTGTAAATAAAATACTAATCCCCCAAAAAAGAGAGGGAGAAAGGCACACAGGGATGGAGAGAGAAAGTGAAATGAAAGAGACCCTAAGATGTTGCAGAGAGATTGACAAGTACAAGTTATGAAGATTCTGGGAGAGAACACTGTATCTGTAAAATAGGATGAAGAAAATCAACTGAATCTAAATTCAAGTAGGCTACAAATCAGCAGACATCTCCATAGTGGGAAAGAGAGAGAGAGAGAGAGAGAGAGAGAGAGAGAGAGAGAGAGACAGAGACAGAGAGAGACAGAGAGAGAGAGAATGGAAAAGATATCTTGTGTGAAAATCAAATTAGAAGACCTAACTGCAGTCTTTCCTGGAGAGTACTGAAAGTGAAAGGAATGAAGCAAAAATATTCTTGGACGACATGGCTTTTTTTCTCTTTTCTTTTCTTTTCTTCTCTTTTCTTTTCTTCTCTCTCTCTCTCTCTCTCTCTCTCTCTCTCTCTCTCTCTCTTGTTTTTTTTTGAAACAAAGTCTCACTATGTAGTTCAGGATGGACTCAGACTTGCAATGATCCTTCTGCTTCAGCCTCTGGACTGCTGGTATTACAAGCATGTGCCACCAAGCCTGGCTAGGGCTTTTTTTTTTTTTTTTAAACTACAACATAGTGTGAAAGAAAAGTATTAGAAATGATAGAAAATTTCATTTAACAAATTAATAGGAATTCAACAATGGTCGCTATATTTCATGATGTTATTTCAAATTAGTTTAGGTTACCAGATATAAACCTGCAAAATTGGTTAAAGAAAACAAAATGCAAACAAAAAAGTTGTAAGAAATTAAAAAGCAAAAAATAAAAAAAAGAAGGAAGAATGAAAGAGAATAATTTTAAGCATTAAGTATTCCTTTCAGATCAGGGGGAAGAGTGTAAGAGAAAACCTGCTTACAGAGTAAGAAAAGATACAAACCAAGGGAAACGTTTGTAAAATATTAAATGTCTGGATTGAAGAGATGATCCCAAAAAGTTCCAACAAGGATATCAATGGACCAGAGCTAAACATTACCAATGGTTGCCTCTGCAACTCTTGTTTTACCAAGTAGGAGCACATGCAATGTGTTGGGGTGGGGCAGGGGCACTCTTTCTACCGGAAAGTTAGTGAGAATCTGAGTGGAAGAAGCCCAGGACCCCTCTGTGCCTGCTTGACCACAGAGCAGGTTCACTTACCTGGGGGCCAGGGGTGAATGCCCTAGGGGATGGCTATCTAATTCCAGGCTGCCCTTCAATTACAGGTCAAGTGGTGGTGTCCTTATTTGTGTAATTTCTGTAATGAGGCTGAAATTCTACATCTACTAGCTGCAGGCCCAGAAATGTGAGAGGAGTACAAATGACCTCCTTTTAGTCTTCAACCATGTGCATGTAATTTTCTCTCAAAAGTAAATCTAATAAGCCATTCAACTAATTAAAATACAAAAGGATACCCAACAAAGTGAGTCTCATAATACATCTGTGACTTGCCCGCAGTTCGCCTGTGAAAGTTTGCAACTTGAATGTTGCTAACTCAAGGGTCTATGGGAAGGCTCAAAGTCCCTGTAGGAGAAGAGGCGAATGACAAGACACATAAATATTTGAACTTAAAGAATGACATTTATCCTGTTACTCTGAAATGATAAAAGTATTTGCCCGACTCCATTATTTTATGCATTTTCATTTACGTTAGACTAAGTGATTTCAGCAATGACTTATCTGTCAATAAATAATAGCCAGAGACCTCATATCTATTTAATTATTTCACTATGATGAAAACATTTAGGAACACAGATGGTATCATATTGACATTCTTTTCACAGGCCTGAAAAAAGAGGCTTGTGTTGAATAGACTTATGACTGTTCAGAGTCTTCTGATTATGGTATTAGTGAAATACATTCAGCTTAGGAGCTCAAAGCCATGGGAATATGTTTTACTCTCTCTATGTGTATGGGGGTGGGGCACGGCTCTGTATAATGGGACACTGGGTGTTAAAGGAGAAGGTAGAAAAGGCCTCAAGGTGTAAGTGTCCGTCAGGGCAGACTTCCCCAGATTGAGAGTGCCATTTAAGCATTCTTCTCAAACCCAGCAGACCTTATGCCCTCTTGTAAGTTCTTGATATAAAATTCAAGTATTTGATTTATTTCTATGTATGACTTATGAAACAGAAAACATGATAAGTGAAGTATGGAGTAAAATAGGAATAACTTAAATAATGCATTTTAATACAAATATTCCAGCAAGACTAACCCAAAAGAAATAAGGAGGGAGCTGTTTGCACCTATATGTCAAAGCACTTCAGTCTAACTCACGCCAAGAAAGCATGGCATTCTGGGAACTTCTGTGCCAACACGGCAGCTGTCACAGCTCATGCTTCTCTCTAAAAAACTTCTGACATAACAGTAAATAAAATAAATACTGATTTTCCTCAATTTACATACTGAGAATATTGTTAAAAATTAAATATCCATTACAACTGACCAAAGTACTTCAAAATGGGTTTATGTTTAAGCTAAGAAAATGATGACCAAACCTTTCATATGCAAAGTATCTAGGAAGTTATTTCCTGATCCAGCAGTATACAGAACAGTTGTGGGTAGAAATATCTCACACATAATACAGAACATTCCAGCTCCAGCCAACCACACACACATAAAAATCCCATACTTTCCAAGTGCTCTCTGGGTCAGTACCACCCAGTATTACCAGTACTGAGAATCACTGCTCCAAATGGGCTTCTAGTAATGGCCATTAGGAAACTCAGAGCTGGCTTCTCTATACTTATAGAGATTGATGAAATTAGGAAACCTTGATTGGATACAGAAGTCGCAGGATGATTATATTCTCAAGCCTCCAATACTCCTTTAGCTTTTAAGAAGGTACCAAATGCCGTAACATTATTTTCAGTAGGGCGAGTGTTTCTGACCAAGTTCTCTTCCCTCTTATTTCTTTCTTAACCTCCAAAGAGTACTTATTTTAATTTTCTGGAGCAATCTCCATTCAGTTCCTGCAGTGTACAGGCTCCTACATGTATGAGTTCCTTCAAAGACAGGAAACCCTGTCAGAAATGAAGCCATACATGACCAGAGAAAGCCTCCACTGGTCCACGTCTACCCATGACAGCGGCCTCCCTGATAGCAGTGAGAGGCTGTCCACAGAGGAATGGTAGATGTCATCTTTAGAAACTCCCCACACTTTCCATAAAGGGGGGCTGCACTTCTCAGAGACAAAATGCAACATGGTGGGCAGTCACTAGGTGGCAGTGTCACATCAGTTTATCCCAACTGACTCAAGGTCACTTGCACAGTGCCAGGGATGTGGACAGACACTGTGGACCACCTTGCTGAGAAAGCCAAGACACTCCGGAAGCAGGTAGTACTCCACAAGAAAAAGGCAGAGTCATGGTTGAAACAAATTAGTGCAGGCTATTCCCACACCCAGTAGCCCTGACCTAATACTCAGAATTTGAGATTCCTGGATGTGCATGCAAGTGGGTATTTGTCTGGATGCCAAATCTGTAGATCCAAGCTAACACAGATCTCAGGTGGTCATGTCTCTCCACATTTTACTCGCTTGAGATACTCTAGATCAAGATCAATCCCTCTGCCCTAAACCTACAAGGAAAAAAAAAAAAAAATCCCTGTAGATGTTTCAGACAAAGCCAGGTTGAACAGGCACTTGAGGGTACAAATCTCGTCTGATATGGGGCAAGGATGCAAGGGGGGCACTTGCAACCAGAAGTCAGGCTTACAACCTTCCTGTGCGATTCCATTCTCCTCCCACCAACACTGGATTTCCCCCTTCAAGGTGTCAGGGAGAGGGAGGCACAGAGATGTCTCTGTCTAGAACCCATCATGACATTCCTCAGGAATTTGTGATTTGGCTGCTGTTCAGGGCTCTCCCTTACCTGAAAAAAATGTGGCCCACCAATCTTCAAGGTGCCACAGCTGTGGTAGGCAGTCATGTTGAACTGATTTTAAATTGTTAATGTTCCCAACACAGCAAATGGGAATTCCCACACAGTACACATGATCACAAGAAGTTTTAGCCTCTAGCACTTCACAGTTTCAGGCTATGCTCTAGGAAAGCAGAACATTCCTGAATGTCACTGCTTTATCTCTTCAGAGAGAGGTAAGACTCAGAGTCAGAAAACTGAGCCCCCAATTGAGAAAGCAGAGAGAGTTCTCAGGGATGCTGAGCTGAAGGTGACTCTACCGCGGCTAAAGAGAAGGCTCACACATTTTCTAAGGTCATTTGCAAGGTTTAACAGTTAAATTTTCCCACTCCAAATTCTAAAAATTAGTCTTCCAGTGCCTGCTAATTGCACCTTGCTTGACAGAGCACAGGCAGCTGCGCTGTCGACTGCAACATCCAATGTCATGAACTGAACTAAAACATAGTTCTAGGCTCGTGAAGGAGGAGCATGCACCCCACAGTATCTGCAAACTCAGCCCCCAGTCATTCCACACCCCTTAACTCTCCTGCCCTACAAGTTCTCCAGAACATCCCTACAGAGGTCTGCACTTCAGGCAATATGTTTTGTGAAATCCAGAGAAGAATACCTTTATGCAAGCAGAAAATAAAAATGGGATAACAAAAAGTGGGGGGTGGGGGAGACTGGAAGTGAGAAAAAGGATAAATAGTAGAAATAACTCCAAGTACAAATACTGATTACTACAGGCCAGTTGCACTGCCCAGTGCCACTCACAAATAGATCATGTGGTGTTATAGTTTAGACCTAGAAGGTGACTCTGAACTCTTGCGCTCAGCAGCAGGGCCTGTGGAAGCTTTCTGGATCTTGGAGATGCTACACTCATCAACAAAGGAAGCCTGGGGGCTGGTGAGATGGTTCAGTGGTCTGAAGCACCTGCTTACAAAAGCTTAGGCAACCACTGGAACTATGGTTCGATACCTGGCACCACATGCTGCACCAGCCCCACCTCTAGGGCAGGCTGAGCTGGCCATAATATTAAAAAAAAAAAAAAAAAAAAGGGAAGGGTGTGCGTTTAGGAAGTGGGGCCTGGCCTCATGGATTATATCTTGCTCCTCTCTTTAGTTCTCTCTCTGCTTTTTGGTTGCCATGATATGAGCAGGTTTTCTCTGCCAGAATCTTCACTGTCCCTTTCCTGCCTTGCAGCCAAACCTCCCCCACTCCTTTCAGTCATGTCAGGTGTTTTGTCTGAGTGAGAAAAGTGACTAAGCTAGGTGGCTTTCACTTGTTCCTACCAAAGCTACCAGCTAGCCCAGAGAAAGGAAAAAGTAATCCAGAATTTGTCTCAGTTTCTCTTCTCTTGTTGCTGGGACAACTACTTCACACCCAAAATCAAGGAAAGAAAGGCTTATTTAGCTCACAGTTGCTGGAAGTTTTAGCCCATACTCAGTTGGCTCCAAGGCAAAGTGGCACATGGCAGAGAGGAAGGAGCAACAGAGTAGCAGTGGCAGTAGCTCTGGCAGCTAGCTAGCCTTTCTGCCCCAGGGCACTCCCACCCACAATCCCAGCACAGGTGCACCCATCAGTCATAAACTCCAGAAGCTACCTCTTACTGCCTGAGGCTGTGGGTGGATAGCCAGACACAAACCTTAACAGAATTATTTCATTACTCTTCCATTTTGAGTATCTTTGGGATTTAAATGGCCATCCAAGAGGCCTGCCAGTTGAATGTTCTCACTTGCAGGTGCAAGGGAGGTAAAGTACAGTCTGTGAAGTGAGACACAGGCCTCCCTCACCAAAGCGCAGGGTAAGTGGACTCTGGATGCTGAACACAGCAGAATGGTCCCCAGAGGGAAGCACAACTTAGACTTGCCAAGTTGGTGAGGTAAACTTTTCACAAGGAAACTGGGGGATCACTGCCAAGAAAGTGCAAAAGAAACCTTGGGCAACTCCAAGTGTCAGCAGATGTGCCCAGGAGCTGGGCCTACCTCAGCTGTGCAATAATTATCAGTCTTGTCTTCAATGCATGCAGACAACAATGATAGCGCCCCTGAATTTCCACCCCTGTACTTCACAAATGGGTAGCTACCAAGCCCAGAGACATTTTCTATTAAAATGACAAAGGTTGAGAGAAGGGCACTCAAATCTTAGGCAAATTCAATAGCTGGATCAAAGAGCACCAAATTATCTAAGACATGACCTCAGAAAATGAAGGATTAGTCATGCAGGTCCTAGTCAAAGGGATCAGTGCAGCCTTCTTCTCCATTCTCTAGATCGGGGTAAGAATTACTAAATGCACAGCTTGGTAACTGCATGGATACTGCAAGGCAGATATAAATATTTGTCTATGTTCTATATAGGTTTTCAGGAAGTTGACATAGATAAAAATCAGAAGTATGAATTATATTGCAGTACTGCCCAACAGAACTTTCTGAGAAACTAATGAAAACACTGACTATCTGCCCTGTCCAACATCTGCTGAGCTCTGTATATACAGCTAATACAAATGAGAAATTGATTTTGAATTTTATTTTACTTTAATGCATTTAGAATTAAATCCAAATCATCATATGGGGTTTCTCACTCCATTTTGGATGGCAAGGGCAAGGAGGTCAGGTCATCATAAAAGGCAAAGGGCCGCCTCAGCCTTAATGTAGCCACTGTAATTGAGTCACGGGAGCCACTCACAGTGTCCTCTCTGCCAAAGTGAAAGGTAGGAAAAAGCCAGTCCATCACCTGACTTCCAGGACCTTTACCTACAGGTATAATGACACACAATGGCTCTGGCTTTAGTTGCCTATCTTGTTATTTTGCTTCTTGGATAAAACAGTAAAACATTGTAAAGAAGTGAACAGAACTGACCCATTTTTTGTATATGGATTTCCTCAGATATAAAGTATTTTTTCCTCATTCAGGGGAAGAATTACCACAGCCGAGGGACAGGCTGAGGACATGTACCTAGCAGTTCTGAAAAACGGAGTAATGACACGATCCCCACAGGTGTGCAAACACCCTGTTCTCCCTGTCAAACACATGTTGGTCACTTCCAGGCTGTGGCACACAGCGGATGCGAACGGGAAGGTCCACAAGTAATTATTGCAGGCAGGGCCGGTTCTTCACAGGCTGTTTTTGTTATCAACCTCAATAGCAGAGTTCACCCTGCTCACCTGGCATCTTACTGGTAAAATAACTGGAACAGGGATTCAAGTCTGATATGTACCTATAATTTTATGTTATTTAGTAATAGTGATAGCATAACATAGTCAAAAGTCTTGGAATGGGTGTGCAGGTCTTTTTATTCCTCTGCACTCTTTGATTTATGTCAAAATGTTTCCATGGATTAAAACCACACTGTAAATAAAGCACTGTATAAAGAAGAAAGCAGCCCACAGTGTCTTCCTTTTACTCTGTTTGGTTTAATAAATAAACTTGTTTTCTAAGTCAAACATATTAGTTGTAAATAAAACTTCCATAATGTCTCTTGCTGATGGCAAAGTGATCTGAGCACTATAAAAACACTGAATTGCAACACTGAAGAGTGACTTTAGTTACAACTGCCAATTTTTCTTAATAAATGGAAATAAGGTATATGGTAAGGTACTTTTTAGCATATTAAAAATTTACACTTAAAAAGATATACATACACAAGATGGTTAAGATATTTATACAGCTTTCTCCTAGTTCATTGAAAAGTCTATTTTGGGCTAATATTGTTTGGATAAGACACTATGTCTATATTTTGTGCTCTGAACAACTTCTAAGAAGACAACAATAGGCAATGTGCGTACTATTATAACTGTCCTACTAACCTGTTTTGAAACTTGGTTTCAATGTTATGTTTAACTTTCTTTCTTTTTAAAATTAAAAAACAACATTTACAGTATTTGATTCTTGACTTACAAATACACTCATGAGCCGTGCGTGGTGGCTCACGCCTGAATCCCAGCACTTGGGAGGCTGAGACAGGAGGATCATTGTGAGTTCGAGACCAGTCTGGGCTACAAAAGTGAGCTCAAAGCCAGCCTGAACTGCACAGTGAGACCCTGTCTCAAAAAACAAAAACAAAAACAAAAAACAAATACACTCATTCAATCATTCCCCAGGTATCTTTTTATATTTTGTCCAGTTAGTCCTAACAAACTCACAAAGTCAAACATGCATGTACATATCTCTGTATGTGTACATGGCCTAGAATATTATAATATGCATGACTGAAATATCTATTACACACAGCTTAGAAATCTCTAAATTATGTGGTCTGAGAATGACCTCAAGTGACACTAGGATCCTTGATGTGGTGGCTTCCAAATACAATAAAATATACAGACACTGAAGACCAAATCTATAGGTCACTGGGCATTCTGCAATGTGAGCTCAAAGAGAGAAGTTTTTTTCAAGTCCTATACTGATGGTGGCAAAGAACAGCGGCTGCAGACTTTCTTCAGCTCTGTCTGACCTTTTGACTCGTGGTGAGATGAGGAATAGAGTAGTGCAGAACTCACCAGGGTACAGGGGCTTTGGGGGAGGCTTTAGGTCAGCATAGTAACAGACAACAACATGAGCTGCTGGCCCTCCTCAGAGCCTCTCATAGGCCACACTGATATCTTTCCTTCATATGGTCCCAGCAGTTCAGCTGGTAGCATCCTCACACACCGAGGGGCCCCATGCCAGATATTGTGGAGTCATCACTACCTAGGGTTAGCTTTGAATTCAAGGACTGATAGCTAGTTATGGAGACTCACACCTGTAATACAGACAGTAAGACTAGTCAGGCTGGCAATACAGCAACTTAGCAAGTCTCAAGAAAAAAAAAAAAAAAAAGTTTGGAAGCAAAGCTCAGGGCAAAAGGCCAAAGACCTTGGGCTCAATCTCTAGTACCTCCAGTATCCTCTCCCCAACAATAGCCAAGACATTCTGAGGCATCCACCTTCTATCATGTACAAATTGGCTCAGTTTACTTTCTCAATGGGCTTCTGCTTGGTTGTTTCATCTAAACACTTGTCCTGAACTAGCAGCCTGAGCTCCAGGTGAAGAACCTTCTGTTCAGGGGCTCCAGATGCTCTTGCTGATTCAGCCTTCTCAGGTGTCACCCTTTTCTTTCTTTTCTTTTTTTTATCTTATAAAAATAAACTTTTATAATAAAATAATAAGAGAATAACAATAATTAAAACACTGCATGATTATCTTCAGAGAAGTTACTCAGAGCACAAGATATAGAGAAAAAAAGATTCTCTGTTACAAAGAAATGGATAATCGCATAAAACGTTAGCCTGGCTTCTAGTTCTTTCCTTTTTACCTTCAAAGAAGTCCTGTCCATTCTGAGAGTGAGTTAGGCTTCCTTGATTTCTTGAAATTAGCCCTATTATCCTTTACCCCTAATTGTCCTGAGAGGGAACCACTGTATATCACAAAGCTGAATGACTACAACTAGATAGAGCTATGACTGTGATCATGGAAGAGGTTCAACAAAATAGGGTCTTAGTTAAAGAATTTTCCTTTCTCCTGTCTCATTCTAGGCTGAGAGGACAAATACCTAATCCATGGAAACAATCAGTAGTCTGTCAGTTTTCTTGTCTCTTGTCTAACTTTTAATATTTTCTTCTCAGTGGTACCTTAGTAAGTTTTCTGAAATATAGATCCCAATATATTATTTTGTCTCAGAACCCTGGATAGGTCACTACTGGTTAGAAAAAATTAAAGTTCATTTTTAGCATTACCTTTAAAGGCATTAGAATGTGAATCCAACCCATCTTTCCTGCCATTTTTTTTTCTGCCATCAGCCACATGTCCAACACTGCTGAGTTTGTCCTGTGGCTTCTTTTTCCTTATGTGACATCTGCATCTTTAACTCCCTTTCTAGTGGAGAAGGATTAGCCCTACTCCTGGAGGTACAAGTCTACACATACTTCACAGCACTTCTATTAAATGATACCTCAGTCATTTGTTTCTCTCTTTTATTAGCCACTTAGAAACCATGTGCTGACTCTTAAATGCCTTTGACTGATTCAAAACTTGATTCCCAATAAGAACACAAGAATTGTCTGTGTAATAAATCACAAGGAGTCAAAATTCTACAAGACTTATCTTTAAAGAGATAACAGTGCTGGGAATTAATTTTCTTAAACAGGGATATTAAAAACAGGAAAATCAAAAGAAACACTGATGTATTTTTGTCATGTAGTGAAATAGATAAACACATTATGTGAATATTCATGTTCATGGTTTCTTTATAGGACTTTACTGTTGATTGCATACATGAGTCTCAAATGGAACTTAGCAACAAGTTCAAAATATGAAACACTGATTATAAGTCTATTAGATTGGTTTAACCTCTCACCCACAATGTATAGGTTATGCTGTATCTTAGTCATCTTTCACTTCTAATTGCCATGTTTTTGTTCTTTTTCAACATACTTTTCAATTTTATTTTGGCAAAGAAAATATGCCTTTTATAATGTTAAAATAGCAGTTCCTAGTGATTTTAAAGTTATTTCTACATGTGACAACATCCTCAATAGCCCAGATGGACCCTCACTGACACAGAAAACAAACTTTAAAATCACTCCTATGATTTTATGAAATATCTTCAGTTGCTACTATGCAAGAGTGTGACAGAAAAACAGGAACATGTCTTTAGTAGTAATTATATCATCATGATTGAAATAGCAGTGAGTCTTCCAGAAAGTGGAAAAACTTGGGTAAAGCTGGGAAGTACTGTATACATCTGCAAACTTTAATGGCAATCAATAAAGCAAACCATTAAATAAAACTAGATGTAGCCATAAGTTGGAGATAAAACCTTGGGTAACTACAATACCAAACCCTTCACCTAGAAACTCAGTATAGTCTTACCACTTTAAAAGAAAGGACATTGGGATGTATTTATGATTTAGACCTATACTTCTTCTCTCAAAGATGTTTTTCTGAATATTCACTATTTTCTTAAACTTATGGCTCATGAATGGCTCCTAGAAGCCTTTCATTTCAACTTTTCATTTAAGAGTTAAGGAAACTGAGGCCTAGAGCTGGGGAATGATTGTCCGTTAATTATCTACCAACAGTCTGTTTATTTCCTGACACACATCCAGGCTTCTCCATCTTAGAAAATCTGCAGCTTGCCCTGTGGCATCATCTGTTTCCATATCTGCCACCCATGGATCCATTTCACGTGCTTTCACAGACTATTTCTACTATGAAAATTTTAAGAGCTTCTAAAATTGGTACCCTTGATTAAATTGCTTTCCTGAAAGGCCCTGAGGGCAGAAAATAATTTTAGTAAAATCCACTTATTCATAGGAAATTAAATATTTTATGCAATAGATAATTTGAGATCCTTGTGTTCTTTTTTCTTTTTTAACTCTTCAATCTGATTTAAGCTCAGGAAGAAAGATATTCCTTACGTAATTCCAATGAAGCAGCTCCTGATGACTTACAGTTCTTTCTTCAGGAGAACAATGAACAGTACATGACCAAATGCTGAAAATAACCTGTAAGAATTCCACTGGAGCAGAACAAATTCAAGTGAACTGTTAGCTCTGCATTAAAGACCTTACTGTGTTCTCAAGCACTTAAGTGGGAAGTCATCCCCGTGTAGAAAAACTCCCATCTTTTATGTGGACATTATAGACCTTATTGACCCTCTTGCCCCCAAGCAGACTCACTGGCAGTGTGCTCTTTCCAAGCCTTCCCATGTCTTTCCCAGTTCATCAGGTTCCCCATCCAGGAAAACCTACCTCACACAACCATCACATCTTCTGCCCCTCCTTGGGGTGAAACCCTCTCTGACTTGGTGGCATCTGTTCTATCTTGCCATCTAGAATGAAAACCCAGGTGGAGGTCCTTGCCCCAGGTCTTCCCTCATTTGCCCCTGCAGCACATGGCAAGTTATGTAACAGAGATCTATGGACTGAGAGTAGAAAAGATACAAGTGTACCCCGGAGAAACTCATGGGACCAACTCCTAGATTGCTGAGCAGTCTGAGGTATTGACTGGTGACTCCACCTGCCATAGTTAGATTTGCACAGGCAAATTCTCAATAATTTGACTCCAGTCAGGTAACTATCTAAATTTTTTTTTCTTCTTTTGCAGAACCTGGGATTAAACTCATAATTTTTTTTCTGCATATAAGTTTTCTTCTAATATTCACTCTGTAAATATCCTTGTCTTGAGGCTGGGTAGATAGTGCCCATGACACAAGTGCCTGCCTGGCAAGTACAAGGTCATGAATTTGAACTTCAGTCCTGAAAAAAAAAAAAAGTCCTTGTCTTAACCTCAATGTTCCAGTTCTAGCAGTGGCACTCTCTCTCTACATACACACATACACGTGTGCATTCATTGAGCTGTAACACTCATGCACTGATGGGATGTTTGCTTCCATGCAAAATAGCAGGTCACTTGTTTCCACTGTGCAATTGTCAGGTTGTCAGTAACTGTTGTTGTTCTCATTCTACTGGCCTCTTTTTCTTTCCTTTGTTGCTATTCAAGAAATGAGATTCTGAGTTGTACTAAAATAATATCTAATGGAAGGTAGAAAGCTCTAAGACCATCTATTATTTTTCCAATGACTAAAGAAGATCAATTTAAAAAAGCAGATATTTTTGACTACTAATTTATTATGCCTGATTCTTTCTTAGTTGAATCCTTTGGTGCACAGTGAAGTGAACCAAGGCCAAGAGCCCCTTTTAATAAATTTAGGGTATCTTAGTGACCTACTGTAGAAAATCAGCCGCATGTAATAATGTAGCAGCACATCTGTGATACCTGCTGAGTTCAAGAAACAAACAACAGAATGATGTGATCAAAAGATTATTCCACTTTGGTTTTGAGAAAGTATTTTTCTGTACCAATGCAGTTTAGAAGACTATTGGCCCTGTGTCATCACAAAGTTTTCCTAGGATAATAACTTTTTGCTAGGAATAGGAAAAGTTAACAGGTTGTTTTATTTTAAATTTAATCAGCCCTGGAGTTTTAATATCTAACTTGCTACACTGGGGTCTGAGAACACAGCTGACACACTAATGTTAATTCTATACAATCTACTGAGGTACATTTTAGGGCTCACATGTGGTTAAGTACTAAAAATGTGTAGCTAGGAAGGAAGACATATTCGCTTGCTACAGGGTTCAATATAGGTACAGTATATCAAACTTATGGAAGATTTTATATAAATTCTCTGTAACCTCACCTTTTTTCCTAAATGCTAAGTCATAGTAATCTCCACTTATGGTGGTAAATATATTCATTTCTTTCTTTAACCTGATTATTGTATTCTTTTATAAATTTTGAGGCTGTATCCATATACATAAGTAAATTTGGGATTATAATATCTTTCCTGTGAATACTTTTATATAGTGTGATATAGTGATCTTTTTATCTCTAATAAAGATTTTAAAGACTATTTTGTATCTGACATTAAGTGACACCAACCTTCTTTTAATTAGTATTTGCTTATTATGTGTATATACATATAAATGTGTATATATGCATATATATATCAAAGTATATATATATGTAGATATATGTGTATATACATAATTTCTTTTTCTATTAGTTCTGTATGTGTTTGGAGTATGCAACGTTCACATTTCTTGGGAGGAGTTGGTACACGGACCCCGCACTTCTTAATTTTGTGTATTTCTTCCAGTTTTTCTTCTCTCCCTAGCTCTTCCTCTTTCCATCTCTTGATCCCCTTCCTCCTTTTTAAAAAATATATCTTCCTATTTCCCTTATATACTTCTCATTTTGGTCTTAATTTAAAATAAAATTATTAACATCATTTATTGTCATCACTGTGAGCTTGTGATCAATTTTCTACGCAGATGTGAGAATTCTAGTTTTGTTACTTTACTACTTATCTTAACTTTTAACAGAATATACTTAGTGGAAAGCTAAAATTCAACCACTGGGCTGGAGAGATAGCTCAGTAGAATAAGCACTTGCCTAGGAAGCACATGGTCCCAAGTTCAATCCCCACGACTGAAGAAAAAAAAAAAAAAAGAAAAGAAAAAGAAATCAACCACCTCCTTCCCCTAGAACAGCGCTGGTCCCTTAGCAGTGTTGTTTTTTTTTTTTAAATTACTCTAATCAACCTGCACCTGACCAGCTGCCCAGGCCTTGAGCTCTGCTCAGCCTGAGTGCTCTCCTGCTGCTGTTCACTGCTCAGTGCTCTGCGCCCACCTCCATTCACATGGCTCCTATGTTTTCCTCATTCCTTCTCTTACAGATTTAAGCCAAAGGCTCTCTAAGAGGCCCTGTGGGCGGTAAATATCCTCACTTTGCTGCTTTGAAAAAACTTAGGTAGCCACGGAATTGTGGGTTGACAGCTACCTTTTCCTAGCAGTTTGAAGTTGTACCATTGCATTCCATCTCTGCATTGTTTTCATTCTGTAATGTTTGGATGTCTTCTTGAATAGAAATAGCAATTATGTTTTTTCTCTTCTCTTCACAACTCCTGTTTCATGTGCCTACATAACAGATTTCTTTTTCTTTATCCTGCTTGGGATAAAAGAAACCGAGCTGCCAAAATCTGACATATATTTAAATTTAAAAAACAAAACTCCAAGCCATGCTCTTCTTTTTGTTATTTTCTTCTTCTTCAATCCCAATTTGAGCTTCTTAAACCATTTCATTTATGTACATCTCTTTTTATTTTTTGTATTTTATGGAGAAAGGGAATATACAATATTGACCAGTATTTCTTTAACTCATTCTTCCAGTTTACTGCTTCTCTGTGAAGTAGCTTTATCTCATTTAGTACTTAATTTATCCACTGAGATTCTTCTTTAGACCTTATGTTTTCTCAGTTTACACAGTTTCCCCCTATTTTATACACACAAAGTATTGAGGGATAGGATATTTTTTAGTTGTGCTTACCTCAATGATGTTTAATCGTCATATCCTTTGGAGTCTTGGATGGCTGGAGTGGGGATGGTTTATGTCCTACATCAACAAAGACATCCTGCTAGACCTGAAGTAAGTGTGTCACTTGAGAGAGATTTGCGTTTCCTACTGCAGAATGATTCAGGCATGGTATTATCCACCAGAAATTTAAATGCTGACTTGCCATTCCTACTGGGGTAAGTGGAAAAGCATGGGGGAGGAGGTCATTGATTGCATATTCTTCAGGGTAAGCTGCACTCCAGCTCCTATCTCCATTAAGAATACACTTCATCCAGGCTGGGAGACAGGTGTGTCTGTCTGTTTGAGTGAATTCTTCAGTCATGGGATGTTTTGTATTTGGGTTATTCTTTCATTAAAGGTCTCTCCCATTAGAGCACTGTTTTTTAAATTGCTGTCAACTCCCATTACTGGATTGTGAAATCAATTGAGCCCTGTGGTTCTCTACCTTGGATTTATATCAAAATCATCCAGAAAGATTTTAAAACCCAACTTCAGGGCCACAGCCCCAGATCATTTACAACAGAGTCACTGAGGGTAGGACATAGGCAAGTATATTTTATAGTCCCCAGGTGATATGACAAACAGCTGAGTGTGAGAAACACCACCCGTGACCAATGTTTTACAGCAATGTGGAATGTGGTACAGTAGTATAAAGAGTTATGTTAGTGTTGATCTTTAATAAAAATTGTGTACATTGTTACAAAACTTGCTATTCAGTAGCATGAGAACAAATCATGTTCCAGTATACATATTACATTCTTTTGTTATTATTGTTGTCACTTTTTCTTGGAAAAATAAATTAAGAACAGTAATCCTCTCGGCCTTTCTATTCTTGCTGCCATAAAGGCATATATGTATTATTTACATAAGATTTCCACTGACCCCCAGATGTGTTTCCATCTTGCACAGCAACTGTAAGTATTTTATTGAAGGTTGTCAAGACATTGAGTCTACTAAACGATGGATATGGAATTCCAGATTTCTTCATACGTATGTTGAAAATTATACCACATGTAAATTAATATTATACCCAAATAGAAGTTGGAGTTACATTCTGCTGATATTAATATAATCCAAAGTAGCACCACAGAAAATCAGTAAGTGTGCCTTTATGAACACAACCTCTCTAGCACGTAGGCTGCTGTACATACCTGCGGAAAGTGATATCTTAAGATCAGAGTTTTACAGTTTTCTTCCCTCAGTTCATGAAGAGCAATGGGACTTTTCATCAAGGAAATAAGGGGAAAGAGCCAGTATTTAAAAGAAGAACCAAGACAGTTAGCTTTGTGGCAAGTGCCCGGGTAAGATGCTTGGTGGGCACAACGACAGCACGCTGGGGCAAGAATGAGACGTGGACACATTAATCCCTTTCCCAATGAACTGGGACTGGAGGAGGCATCCTGCAGACTGTGTTTGTGGTTGTTGCTGTTGTTGGCATGGCTAACTTGGCCCCTGGGAACACCAGGGCACCTTCCCAAAGATCTTCTAGATAAATATTTTTTTAAGTGAGACGTGAGATCAGGGATTCTAGCTGTTAAGCCCTTTTATGAGCCTGTCCATATCACATCAAAGGTGTAACAGAAATAATCTTTTCTATTTCTGCCATGCTCCATCTCTGGAATTCTACACTTTCTCCTATCTTAATCCTTTTAAATACCACAGACCTAGCCAGAATTCCAGCCAGCCACAGAGAATGATGGGAATTAGTCCACAGGGCAGCTTGTCCAGATCATGCTGGTATTAAGTATATCATGAAAAACTTTTAACCTTCCTTTATACTACTATTACAGGACTCCTACACTTTAGACTGTAAATATAGTAAGTGTATTTATTGGAACCATTATGTCTCACCCAGACCACAAGACTAAATTGGCAGATTGTTAGCAACCTGTTTTGTGTCTCCAAGGTCATAACCAGCTGTACAGCTGCTGTAGTAAAACTAAGGACATCAAGGTGAAAGGAAACATATTAATGGATTGACTAGGGTAAAGCGAACCTTGTGTTTCATTTTTTGTTTAACTAATTAAAACACAAATATATTATGATATTCCTAGAAACAGATGATAATCTTCTGGAAGAGAGAAAAAGCAAGAAAAATCTAATTAGAATAAAAGAGACATTCAAGGACAAAATAAGATATATAGCTAAAGAGAGGCAAAAGTTTTACTGACCGGAGAGAAAGTCTTCCTGTCACTGGACAAGGTATGTGGTAAGAGATCCCCCCAAGGAAGAGATGAGGACCACAAGTGGCCTACATAAGTTCTTGATATTTTGGGGTAGAGAATTTCAGGATGCATCAGTGAGAGAGCAGCACTGGAAGATTTATTAGAAAGAGTTAAAAGTTAAAATAGGGGATGAGTACCAGCTTAAGAAGCCGATAGTAGACAGAGCTCTAACAGGGAGGATCGTGCTTGTTATCAAAGGAACCAGGCTGTATGATGCAGAGGGTTTGGCCTTGGGCTTAGGACAATGACTAGACACTAGGCGCGTTTCATTTCTTTGTACAAGGTCTGGTGACACAGCTTGGACTGGTCTTCCTGTCTCAGCCTCCTCACCACTGGGATTATATATATGTACCATTACACACACACTTCCAGTGGCCGGCACAGTATGCAGTACTGGGGAAACAAATCTGAGCCCTTGTGCTTGCCAAGCAGGTGCTTAGAATGCTGAACTATCTCTGCAGCCCTACTCACTGATAATTAAATGTCCCTGCAGATCTACTTTGGTGTCAGTGTAATATCACTAGCATTTACAAGGACATTTCCTAAATGATCAGCATGCCTACGTGTAGAGCTGGTCAAGGGTCTGACCCAAAATTTTAAGGTAATGAAAGAGACAGATACAAAATGAAGGTTAAGCTTTATGCTGTTCTTGGTTACTCACTGGGCATCTTTTCAAGTTCAGAGTCATTATACAAGAGCAGCTTTTAATTCTCTGACTGCCTCAGAAGAAAACTCAAATCATGCCTTTAACAAATAATAGGTCAAGAGCCCAGGAGTTAGTTTGTCCTTGGTCTCTCTCCTCACCACTGAAATATCACCAAACACACAGATATATGACTGTTTCTTCAAGGTCTTTGCAACAGACACAATTTGTCATCTTCCCAGTAGGATGGAGGACCTCCTACACCAGGCAGTCTTACGAAAATAGCAGAGTTACTTAATTTCAAACTGTATTGTATGACCACATGTTATCTGAAAAACCTTCCAGTTCACCAGAAATGATTTGGAGTGTGTAGCACTTGCAGTGGTCTGCAAACCTATGTATTCAGCAGTGCTTTGCTTCCTATTTTTAGTTCTATTGTTAATCTGAAAAGTAAAATATTTTTGAAGGAAGAAAGGCATATGGTAGCATGTTTTTATTTAGCTGTACCTCCTATGTGTTTGCAACAAAAAGGAGGTGTATCCAATTAGCTTCCTCCTATTTTATTAAAACTAGTAAAATATTCCCTCAATTATAATTCCTAAATTCCATGACATAATGCTTATATTGTTTCATTCTAGGCTTTGTTCTCCCTTTCCTTCTTCATGTATTCTTTGCTTCTACCATAGTACACACAGTTTTCAACTCTTAAAGTCATTCCATTTCTCTGGGAAAATGTCCATGTAATTTTTCATACACAAATTCACTACACTTTAAATATTCTTGGGTTGATTTTCATAGATTCTACCTCCATCCAATTGTATTGTGTTTGTGCCAGATTTTCTTCTTGATAGCTTTCCTTGGATTAAAAAATAAAAACTATTACTTAAGGCTCAGCTTTTCTTAAATGCATGTATAGACACACACATATTATAGACAATAATGGAACTAACAGACTGAAAATCCAAATTTGTGCTAATATGATAACTGCTGGATGAAATTGACTAATTTAATTAAAATAAAATCAAACAAAAAATGAATTTTTTAATACTTCTAGTCACATTTCAAAAATTCAGTAATCACATGTAAGTAGTGGCACCTGGTCCAGAGAACTCTGCCATTGCTGCAGAAAGTTCTATTGAGCAACACTATTTTAAAGTATCTTTGATTTTGGAGAAAAAAAAATCTGGACACTGAAATCAATGTATCCTTGCTTTTTTCTATGCTCCTTGCCTATACTTAAAGAAATAAATTACAGACATGTATTTGATTAAATGTAAACATTAGATACAGTATAAAATACAGAGAAGGAAGGTTATCATGTGAATAAAAAACAAACTTCCTTCTAGATCTATGTATGTCTAAGCAGAGTTTCAGAATAAACAGCAAGGCCAAAGACAGGGTGGGCTTTCAGTGTTGAATCATGGGGTTGCTTTTCTCAGGCCTTAGCCAACTAAGACTAAGAAAGGCCAGGATCGTTCAACTTGAGCATCCTATATTGTTCTAGTTTTATAGTACTAAATGGTTCTAAGCATCACTTAGACAATTTTTAATTCATATATAATGCAATTCAAAATAGTAACAAACTATCTCCAGTATGATTTTAAAAAATCCCCAAATCTACACCAACAGTGCAACCTCTAAGGCCTGAAACAATACTACAAAAATAAGTGTGGAGTATTGTAACCACTTTGTGCTTGTAATCTAAAGCTGGTGGGACCCTACAGTGACAGAGAGGGGATGGTGAGCTGCAGGTGTGATTTCATATTTTATACAGTGATATGACTGGTTCCTCCATGGAAGTAGCAAGTAAAACACAGCTTTGCATAGAAGAAACGGATTAAACCAAATAAGCTACACTGCTAATCAGTTCCAGGTTTTCAGAGATAAGAATTATATGTGTGTGTGTGTGGGGGGGGGGATAAACCAAGCCTAAGGAAATCTTTACAGAGAGGCTTAATAAGCAAAATAAAATGTTCATTGTAAATACTCATTAACTTGTCTAGCTGATGATTATGCCATTTTAAAGATATCCTAAAATAAAGATAGCTTTTTTTTTTTTATAGAAAGCATGACTAAACTCTCTTGCTTTCATGCATATTTTAAAAATTCAAAGACCTTAAGTGATTATTTAATGTTTCACTCATGGCTAATAGTATGGAAGGGAAGATGTAAACAGGCATCTAAAAAGCATAACAAAATAAGTAAAATTATAAAGATCTAAAATGACACAGGTTTCCAGAGTTTAAAAGAGATAAAGCAGAGAATTTCTTTATGCTTTACCTGGAGTTTTTGATCAACCTAGAAGATTTTCTTCTATTTGCAAAAAGAAAAGAACAATTGTCAAAGCTCAGACATATTGCCACCTAACAGTATACTACATAGTTATTAAAAATAATGCTACTATACCTCAAGGTTCTGGTCCAACATGTAAAGAATTTGATAGTTGTTGCCCCCATTTATACAATAAGACCAAAAAATACGCAAAACTGAAAATCAACTTTCCTAGAACTACTGGAGAACTAAGATCACAAAAAATTACCAACTCCAAATATAGAGACAGATAGATACAGAACAGCAGCTTACATGGAGTCAAGCCACACAAAATAACTCTATGGCCAACCTATATAATAACACTAGGTACAGGTAATTAGTTGCTGGAGCCTAGGCATGAACCAGCTTGAGAGACGAAACTTCTGGAGGCCTCAGACTGGTGGGAGAGCTAGCATCATTCTTTTCCTACTTTTACTCTCAGAAGTCCCACTAGGATCTTAGGATAAAGTAATAAACACTTCTCCTGCTAAAAGCGTAAAAGGAGACAAAGAAAAAGATTTTACAGTAAGTACAGAATATTTTGTTCTCCATGACAAAAGCCTGTCCTCCTAGGAGACTACTTTAGCAGAGTTTAACCACCATAAGTTTTACCAAAGTTACACCAGAATCCCCCTCCTTCCACCATCTTTCCAGTCTCCCCTAAAAGGAGGTAAAGAAGTCTGAGAAGCATCTGTGAAGATCACAGCCCAAGGACCTGAGCTTTCAAGGACTGAGAATTGAAGACATGGGGCCCGGCGGGATGGCTCAGTGGTCTAAAACACCTGCTTGGGAAAGCTTGGGCGGCTTCAGGGACCGCGGTTCAATCCCCGGCACCACAGGCTGCGCCAGCCCTGCCCCTCGGGGTGGGCTGAGCCGGCCATAAAAATGAGTGGATAAACAAACAAAGGTTCTGAAATAAGAAAAAAAAAAAAAAAAAAAGAACTGAAGACATGACCACAGAAAGTTTCCCCCGCTCCCACACTTACCACAATACCTAGGGCTCGAATATTATACCAGCATGCTGGTGATCAATCTGTGTCACAGGTGATACAAGTTCCTGCCCCAGGCGCCATGTGTGAAGAGGTAGCCCACTCCTTCAAGCTTCTCCCCCATGCCCAGGGACCAGGAATACTACTAGTTTGTCACCCCAACTTGAGAGCAAATGAGGATGAATGAAAAAGAGACACAGCATCAGCTCAATATGAGGTAGCTGGGGGCTCTTTCCTCATAGTAGGCAGAGAAGCCCCAAATATCTACCTCATCTTGCTTTTTTAGTCACTCAAACACAGGTACAAATAATTAAAGTAACACAAGGATCATCTGACTTCCAATATCCAATTAGTTCATAGACATGTAAATAGCTTAATCTCAGCTGTCTAAACTTTACCCCAGCAACTGCAACTGTGATCACCCCTGCAGGATGCCTTTCTCCACTGTGCTCACAGAGGAGGCCAAGTAGACCTTAATCATCCTCTGGTCTCTCACACCAGAGGATAACAACACACCAGCCACTGAGAAGCAAAAGTCTGCAACCTGGAGTTCTGTATCGAGCAAAAATATCCTTCAAAAGTGATAGAGAAATACAAAACTTAAATAAATAAGAACAGAACAGATTTGTTGTCAGTAAAGATGCCTCACACAACATGTTAAGAAGAATTCTTTCAGCAGAAAATATAAGTGAGAAACACTGAAGAAAAGACAAAATTTTAAAGACTTAGTTCATTTATTCTTAATTGAACTAGTATATTATAGTATGTATAACAATAACAATGTGGTTTCATTTATGATCATGGATAAGTCAAAGAAATGATATAAAGGATGGAAATGAATAGTTTGGAATACTTTTTGTTCATGGCTTATTGAGACAGAGTCTTGCTATGTAGTTTAGGCTGCCTTTAAATGCACTGTGTAACCCAGGCTGGCCTCAAACTTGTGCTGATCCTTCTCTGACTTAGCTTCCCAACTTCTGAGATTCTCGGTGTCCACAATCCCACCCAGTTTTGGAGACACTTTTAAGGCATATGTACTATATAATATAATGTTAAATTCAGAATGGATTTGAATCAATCATACATTAAAAAGGAGATTTTTTTAAAAAAGAGATGTGTAACATATATTTTTTTTAAAAAAAGAGAGTATAAGATTAAAAAACAGATCCAGATAATAGGCAATTACCTGGACATTGTGTCACATGGCTATAATCCCAGAACTTGGGAGGCTGAGGCAAGAGGATTTCTGTGAGTTACAGGCAGCCTGGGCCACATAGCAAGACCTTGTCTAAGCATAAGAGAAAGAAACACAAAAAAAGTAAATTTAATAATTAAATGGCAACAATGTAAATTAAATATACCAATTAAATATAAGACTGTCAGAGGACTAAAAGAAAGAAATATACCAAGACTTAGCTATATTCTATCCACTGAAACCCACCTTAAAATTAAAAATATACAGATTCCAAGTTAAAAAGAGAGATATGCCATGGTAACACTAATTAAATTAAATTAAATTTCAAACAGAAGCAGACCTGCCAGAAAAAAATCTGGTATAAAAAGGGTACTACATATTGATAAATGGTCAATATTCAAAGAAGACATGGAATCCTTAATGTGGGTGACACAACAACAGTATATGCAGAAAAATGGAATCGAGTACAAGAAGAAAAGGACAAAAGCCCTACTACAGCTGCAGCCTCACACCTCTCAACTAGTAAGTGGCAGATCCAGCAGGCAGGAAAATTGGTAAGGATGCAGTTGTATGAAGCATGCTCACCATCAACTAGATCTAACCTTCACATATGCTGCCCTTTACACAACAATATACTTTCTTCCCAAGCTTACATAAAACTCATCATGACAGGCCACATTCTAGGGCACTAAATACATCTTTACAAATACCAGTGAACAGAAAGCATACACTATTGGCTCTCAGACTACCGTAGAATTAAATGAGAAATCGAATACACAATAATATCCCCAAAATTTAATTCCTTGAAGATTACACAAAAACTGTCAAAGTGGCATGGAGGTCATAGATAAAATCACAAGATAAATTTTAAAATATCTGAAACTCAATGAAAACTTATTAATAATTGTAAAAGCATATGTTAGAGGAAAATCTCTAGTATGGTACACATATATTAAAAAAGGAAAAAGTTCTGAAATCAATTACCTAAGCTTCTACCTTCTACCAAAAGATTTTTAGAGCTGATCAATAAATTTAGCAATGTACCAGGAAATAGATATTAAAAATCAGTAATTTTACCATACACCAACAATGGGCTAGCTGGGAAAAAAATCAGGAAAACAATTCCATTCTCAATAGCTTCAGATCAAATAAAATACCTAACGACCAATCTAATCAAGGAGGTGAAAAGCTGTAAGAAAATTTCAGAACACTGAATGAACAAATCGAAGAGGATACCAGCAATCAGAAAGACTTCTTTTGTTCATGAGTTATCAAAATGAGTACTGCCAAGTGGCTAAACTGTAAAAAGTTTATGGATTAAGTGAAATCTTCATTAAAATACTACTGACATTCTTCACTGAATTAGAAAAACCATCTTAGCCAGGCATGATGGCACATGCCTATAATCCCAGCACTTGAGAGGCTGAGGCAGGAGGATCAATGTGAGTTCAAGACCAGCCAGGGCTACAAAAGTGACTTCAAGGCCAGCCTTAACTGCATAGCAAGACTCTGTTTCAAAAAGTAAAAAAAAAAAAAAAAAAATCCTAAAATTCACAGGGAAACACTAAAGACCCCAAATGGCCAACACAATCCTATGCAACAAGAGCAAGACTTAGGGAATCACAATATTGGATGTTAAATTGTACTTCTGTAGTAATAGAAACAACATGTGCAAAAGTAAGATGCACAGATCAGTGGCATAGCACAGGGGATATAGAAACAAATGCATTTGACTGTAGCCATTTGATTTTGGACAAAGGCACCAAAAATGTACAGTGGAAAAGAGATAGCTTCTTTAATTGAAAGGTGTTGTTAAGATTGGATATTTAGCCAGGCGTGGTGGCTCATGCCTGTAA
The DNA here is from genome assembly GCA_004027025.1 of Myocastor coypus. Classification (NCBI taxonomy): domain Eukaryota; kingdom Metazoa; phylum Chordata; class Mammalia; order Rodentia; family Myocastoridae; genus Myocastor; species Myocastor coypus. The sequence goes on from PVJA010008297.1 coordinate 64,989, forward strand.
TCCCAGCACTTGGGAGGCTGAGGCAGGAGGACTGGTGTGAGTTGGAGACCAGCCTGGGCTACAAAAGTGAGCTCAAGGCCAGCCTCAACTGCATAGCGAGACCCTGTCTCAAAAAGACAAAAAAAAAAAAAAAAAAAAAAAAAAAAAAAAAAAAAAAAAAAAAAAAAAAAAAAAAAAAAAA
>PVJA010008298.1:0-64887 GCA_004027025.1 Myocastor coypus
TGCTGGAAATATTTGATGAATGATACTAATGAATATCATGGAGAATCTCAAGGTGGTGTGCTCTAAAATATCTGTATGAATTCATTTTCCCTTGCTATAATACAAGACCTGAGAATGTGTAATTTATAAGGGTGAAAAGGTTGATTGAAACCATAGTTTGGGGAACCAAGAACAAAATGCCAGTTTCTACTCAGCTCTGCTGAGGGCCTCATGGCAAAAGACATTACAGAGACAGGGGAGTTCAGTGCCTGGATCTAGAAGTCAACAAAGAGGAAGAGCCGGCTTTCCTCTTTTCACATCAGCCCACACTTGCTGGAACTGACTCACTTTATGACACCAATTCTGAGGGCCCTGTCTTCAGTGATGTAGCCATTTCCTACCAATCCTGTCTCATGAGATTCCACTACCTCTTGATCCTCTCACAGTGGGCGCACATGAGTCCCATGGGCACTTACGCAAACCACGTCCCCACTATGATAATACCCACAGAACTCTTTAGCCTTTGTGTCATATGCTTTGATAAGTAGTTTTTCTGTAGTTTTAAATTCAGTTGCTTGGCCAACTTAAGTTGATAACTAAATTTGCTTATGTAATATATTTGAATGGAGCTTTATAAATCAATTTACTTGGAAAAACTTACTAGCCATCTAAAAAATTTCAAAGAACCTGAGTAAAACAGGCATTCCTTGTCCCCATCCCTCCCTCCTCTATTTGGCACCACTGTGCTGTGATTTCTCCTGTCTGGAGCACAGGCCGAATCAAGAATCACTTGCATATTGCTCCCCAATATGCAATATCTTTTACGTTAAGATACATTAGTACTTTCACCTCCTTTGCTCATAATGGACATCACTAATCAATTATGGACCTCTTTCCAATTGACTCCAATTTGAATGTTTCTCACAAGCATTCTAGCTAGCTGCTACTACTCAAAATGTTGAATAAGATTCAATGAATTGTAATAGGAAAAAGTATCTGAAATGTTCATTACTTCTTAAGTCAGTAACATAAAAAAGAAGGCGTTTTCTTTCTCTCATGCAGGGACTTGTTGGTTCCATCCTTGAATCAGCAAGCATCTACTGAGTGGCTACCACATGTCACATCTTGTCCTTGACTGTGGTGGGCATGAAAAGCATGAACCCTTCTCTAGTGGAACCAACAGTCTGGAAGCAGTAAGCACAACACCGAGTATATGCAACAGCTTGGGAGCGAGAGGCAGAAGGACGGATATGAGGCTATGACACAGCCTCGACAAAACGAAAGCTGGAAGAAATAGATTTGGAAGGCCCAGAGAAGAAGCTAAGAGCCTCAGTGCTCTGCAAGGGAAAGCTACAGACAATGAAAGAAAAGCCTTGGGCCCGGCGGGACGGCTCAGTGGTCTAAAGCGCCTGCTTGGGAAAGCTTGGGCGGCTTCAGGGACCGCGGTTCGATCCCCGGCACCACATGCTGCGCCAGCCCTGCCCTCGGAGTGGGCTGAGCCGGCCATAAAAATGAGTGAATAAACAAATAAAGGTTCTTAAAAAAAAGAAAGAAAGAAAGAAAGAAAGAAAGAAAGAAAGAAAGAAAGAAAGAAAGAAAAGCCTCCAGCGTCAAACATTAAAAACTGCCTTTATCACCGCAGAGATCAAATCAACTGATTAACATTAAGTATTTGCCAGAGTCTGATTAGTATTCCTTCCAAGAGATAATTACTTTTACACATTCTTTCATTTTTTTTATTCATTCATTCATTTCACTTATTCTTTTACATAGTCCATTATTTATTGAGCATTTACGATGCACCAGGTAGTGGATTCTAAATACAAATAATCAGGAGTTACTTTCAAGGAGTTCTCATGCCTGACATTGGGATCTGGGCAGGGACAGTGTTGATTGAGAAGCAAATAATAAAAATACGGAGCAATAACAGATGATACTTCATACAGAAAGGGATAATCATCCTTGGATGCATAGCAAAAGCTGCACAAAGGGTGGAAGGAAGTGAGCAGAATTTTCTGTATGAAAGACAAAGCCAAGGGCCAGGCCAACAGGGTTGGGTCCCACGAAGCAGAGAACAGCATGATGGGGTGATCTGCAGAGCTTAATAGGAATTAAGAAGCTTGGAAATGTTAGGGCAAGAAGATGAGAGTAGGAAGATTCGTAAAGAGTAAAGTCACGGAATTAGTAATGTTCCATGGCTAGGATGAGGTTTAGGGGACAATCTAGAGAAATGAGGGAAATCTTCAGGAGCATGAGGTTCTGTTCACACCACCAAAATGAGAGCACCTTCAAGCCACCCACGTGGACCTTAAGCTGAACTGCACCAGAACCAGGTGTGCACTGGACCCCCTTGTTCTGCTCTTGGGCCCAGGCTTTTTACTGGACAGCCTTTTGTATGACACACAGCAGGAGATGACCTTTGCAAGAGAACTATACACATTTCCAGGAAAAAGACACCATTGAAGGGTTCTCTCTCAACTAGTGATATAAAAAGTTTTATCTTTCATCCTGAGCCAACTGACCCCCACAGCACCAGAGCACTTGTGTCTTCAAGACTGTTGATGGATGGAGGTTCAGAGTTGTCTGATGTAGAACTCTACCTCTCTGCAAAATGATGAGATGCGCTTGACCTCTGACAGCTTGCCATGCACTTGACGTGGAAGCCTCTGTTCATATGCTACTGGTGTTCCTAAGGGGGTTTATTCCCTTGAATAAACTCAGAAGGAAAGAGAGGTTGTTGTATGCAAGCGCTTTATAGCAGATTCATGCTCAGTTTTTCCCTGTCTTCGAAGAGTGGCTTGTTTGCAGATTTATCATGTGGCAAAAGAATGCTACGCACTCACTACACCTTTTCCCTTGCCTTACCATGCAGAAAGAGGACATTTCCCTTTTTACTTTAAAGTTTTATTTGCTTTATCTAATTCAATTTTGGGCATTGAGAAACAAATGGAAGTGACACAAGGCCTGCTGCTTACAATCAGGCCCCATGAGCATCTCTGCCTCTGACACGACAATTTGGTGGTCAGTGTTCTTATAAGCATTCCTATAAGCATGAGTGGGAAATACACGCTTATGTTGCTAAACCCTGGAGAGGTGGTACAATTCTATTGTGATCTATATAATTTCTAATGCTACTATGTCCTCCATTCAAGAGCCCAGTCCCACTGAGATCTTAATGTCAGTTCTACTTTTCTGCAAGAGTGATTCTAGTTGATCTTCCATGAACTGGGGCCAAAGAAAGGGTCACACTGTAAAAATACGGTTCCTTCTCAGGAAGTATGTGGACTGAGGGTCAGGGAGCCCATTCTTGCAAAACAGAAGATCCATTCAACACAGTCTGGGCCTGACAAATGACGGAACAGATATCTGTGCTTAGAATCTTTCCAATACATTTTCATCAGGATTAGGCAAGAGAAATTGATGCGGAGCATCTTTGGAACATCCCAAACTCCATTCAGCCAACTCTATTGGTTTCTGCAGCTCTTCTGTTAGCTCTTAGGAGTAACTGCAGTTCACAGAGACTACTCTACAGAAGGCCCTCTACCCGACCCAGCACCACTGCGATTGCCATGGAAGCTTCCATCTCAGGAGGGCCAAACTGGGAATCAGATCATAAAGCTGCAAGTCAGTTTCTGTGAGCATCTGAACAGCTGTGAGAGGTTAATGAATTCGGCTCAGTACCACCCAAGAGCTGGATTTTGTCTTCCAAATCTGTGCTACAGCTGATCACTCCCTCTCTTCCTCATACTGAGAGTTTGTCTTCTGGGGAAGGATGAAGACTTTTCCCCATGCTGTCTCTTTCCACTGGGCATATGCAGTGTCCATACCTCGCTCCAATGCTTCTTAAAGGTCTCCTCCTCCTGGGGCTGGAAGGCTTTCTCTTTGTAAAAGCAAATGAGTGCTTCTGGCATCGTACTCTGCCTTCCAGCTTCCCGGAGTCAGGCACACCCAAGTTACATGTGATTCATTTACAGCGAGAAGAACCTTCCAAATTTTTCACACCCTCTAAAGTTAAATGAGAACCAGGATAGACTTGAGAGGAGTGGCCAGCAACTTCAACACATAATAGTTTGTAGCACAGAACCTTGCTTAAGGGGGGGGGGAGTGAGAGCCTTTGTTAACAGAACAAGGACAACACGCAAAGGGGTCTGCTAGGAACCCATGGGATGGCTGAGAAAAGCCTTGGTATTTCTGCATCTAACATATATCTCAAATAGTATATTCAGATTCCATCACCATGGTCAACACATTTGGCCTTCTTAGGCAACTGCAAGACTCTCCTGATTTGCCTATTTTTATCCTTGTTCATTTTAAGTGCTAGCTCAAATTATCTATTGGAGTATAGCCCTCCCTCGACTCTACTCAAAGTGGGCACAATGCCTGCTCTTTGTGGTGGCCATCAGGGTGCTGATCCTCGCTTCCTTTCCCTCTGCATACTGCTCTGCTCCCTTTCACCTGCCCCTGACCCCACTCACTGGCTTCCCTTCAGTTGCTTGCGGTCACCAAAGGCTTCTCCTCGGCTGGCCTGCAGCACGTGTTGTATTTTTGTCTTGAAGCCAGGTTTTATTTTTCTCCCCCTTCTCCATTTGCTCATCAGGGGGCTTCTTCTTGCCTACTCTATTTAAAAAGAAGCCACTTCCTTACTCTCTATTGTCCTTTATCACCCTTACCCTATATTACTTACAAATTCATGTAATTTTCTTTTGGCCATTTGAACCTCATGGGAGATAAAAGATACCACAGAGGCAGAAAGGGCAAGAGCGAGGCTATTTCCCTTGATGGTGAACAGCCTAACCCTCGGCAGAGTTACTGGAACACAAAATATTGGTTTGGCCTGAGCACCAAGACTTCAGGAAAGCAGCATCCTCTGTGAGTGCCCGCTTTGTCCTTTGTTGGGATTAAGGCTGGCATGTCCCTCTTAGACGTGGTAGAAGGCTGAAACCACGCCGGAGAGAATTCTCAGCTAGTGCATGGCATGTAGCAAGTGCTGGGAAATACTGGCTGCCTTATTAGCCATTTTAATAATGGGTGTTGTTATTATTATTCACTCTTCTTAGGCATGACCCTATCTCCTTACTAGAAAAGTGTGCACATGCTCTTCATGTGTGTGTTCATTTTTTTTTTTTTTTTTTTTTTTTTTTTTTTTTTTTTTTTTTTTTTTTTTTTTATCATGGTGGTACATAACCCCAGCCTTCTGTTCTATTCATTTTATACCAGACAGCATTTTACCATGAAGAGCGGCTGCTGTTTCTCCCACGGCAGTCACACACTTAATGCTTCAATTTCCACATTTTATTTTATATGTAATTTAAAGCCCATGGTGCCTTAATTGTAAAATAGGCCTTATTAAAATAATAGCTTGAAAACCAGTGGGGCTCCCTGTGCCGAGCAATGAGGGTTTTTAGCTTAACGGGTGTTTGCTAGGATTTAAAAAGAGACGCAACCCAAATAAAGCTGTAAAGACATTTCCAGCGTGAGTGATGGGCTCGGGCCCAGCTGATAATTAAGCTCCCCCAGCCCCACACAATTTTTTTTTTTTTCTTGGTGCTGTCTGGAGCTTTCCTTAGAAATCCAAAGCACACTCTTTACTGCTTTTATGATTGATGAGGCAGTGAGGATACTTCAGTACGAGTAAGCAACGCAGTACTTTGATTAATGATGCTGGTGGGAGTCCCAGAAGACCAAAGAGAATAACACTGTTATCAGGAAAGCAGCCGAAGCTGCTGCGAGGGATGGCAGCTCTGAGCATCTTGTGACTGTGGAGCCGTTGGCGGGTCGAGTTTTAATTCAGCCCTAACCCAACCTCTCCTCCTGAAAGGTCAGAAGCCAGTGGCGAAGAAGCTGAATAGCATTACTTTCCATTTGGAAAGAATTCCATTGAATTCACAAACCCAGCATTAGTCACAGTTAGATTCCCTGGAAATCTCAGACGAAGCACATGCAAGCAGTAGGTAGTCTCAGGCGCTATTGTAGTCCTGAAGGATTTCTTCCAGTGTGGTTTTTCTTATACATTTAATGGTCAGATAAAGAGATTTTATAGGAGAAGAAGAATAGCTTCTGTACAGGGAGCACTGACCCGACATGGATGTACATTAAATCTTCACAATAACCATGAAGGAGATGTTAATATTCTTCTACTTTGGCTAAGCAAGACTCTGAGCACTACAAGTCAGACAGCTCAGGGGTCTCAAAGCCAGGACCCAGGCCCAATGTGGCCAAAAAGTCCAAGTCAGTGTTCTCAGCCACCTAGCAATCCTGAGCTTCCAAGAAATTGTTGCAAGATTCTGGGGAAGATGTCTAACCAGGTTCCCGACACCCTGGTTTGAACATGCCCCACCTGTTCACATCCAGTTTCCTTAAATACTAAAACAAATTTGCCCTGCCTTCTTCACAAAGATTTTGTAAGGAACAAACGTTCATATTTAAAAGCATTCTTCACAAAATACAAACTCCAGTGGACTATTTATTCTAGCAAAAGTGTCTGGTGAATTCATTTAAAAAAATTATAAAACAAAGCAATACTGGAAAACCAAGCAAATTCAGAGTCCTGGTTCCAGAGGAACGCTGGGTTATTTCTAACTTCTGGTTGTGTAGCTTGTAGTAAGCAACATAACCTCTGTGAACCTTAGCCTTCTGCCCTGAAAAATCAGCTAATATGTGTCTCTCCACACTGCCATGAGGACACCATGACAGTCCACCCACACAGCAGCTTTAGACTCTGCCTGGCACCTGTGCCCTGAGTGCTAGCTCTCCTCATTTCTGCCCCTGCCAGCTGCAGTCCACCGCTCATTACTCACTTGGGCAGGACTCTGCCTGCCTCGCCAGTCATCTTTCTGGACCTTTGTGGCATTAGAGACTGAAAAAGGAAATATGAGTCAAAGAGTGCCCCGAGGCTTGAACACTGAGGGTTTGAAAGTCAAATACTTCTGTCGCCTGTGGACAGCAGGACTCTCAGCCTCTCTGGGGAGTGCCTCCGGCATGCTGCTGAGCTTTGCAAGCCTTGCACAGAAAAGCTTCGTGGGCAGCAAGTGCTGCTCAGTGAAGGGCAGCAGGGCTGTCAGCCTGCACTCGCACCATCGCCTGCTGAGCGTGGGGTTTGAGCACAAGGCAAGCTGACTGCAGCTGTGCACTCCGACACCCACACAGCGAATGGAAACCCAACCCTGGCCTTTTACAGAATGCTTTCACATCCTGAATGGGGTGACTGCAGGGGTGTGGTGGTGCACGCCTGTAATCCCAGCACTTGGGAGGCTGAGGCAGGAGGATCAGTGCGAGTCTGAGACCAGCCTGGGCTACAAAAGTGAGTGAGCTCAAGGCCAGCCTGAACTGCATAGTGAGAGCCTGCCTCAAAAAGACAAAAAAGAAAAAAAAAAAGAGAATTTACAACCCGGCAAGCTTGGGTTAGAATCAGGGCTTTGCTATTTCTGAGTTCAATGGACTTGTACAAGGTCCTTAATTTCTCAAGTCTCTTTTCCTTGTATGAAGAAGAATCTTATTCTAGTGGCTCAGAAGGCAATCTTGGGGCCAGAACGCTATGGTCAAATTCAGGCTCTGATGCATTCTACCTGTGTACTTGCAGAGATCTTACTCATTGATGTACCTGAAGCATGGGGGTCAGGATGAAATGAAATTAAAAATACGTGTAAGGCCTCCAGTAGCAGGCACAAAACACATTAGTCATATCTGATCAGACAGGCTGAGCTATGCTCCTGTGAAAATAAACCTCGTCACTTCAGTGAGTTAGCACAGTAAATGTTTATTTCTCACTCAGGAAAGCGGAAGTCACCTTTGGGTGACCACAGGACTTAGGATCTTCCTGTCTTCTAACATTACCACATTGATCATTTGGTAGCATTCAAGTTCACCAAGGAAAAGAAAAGGAGGAGTGATTCAGGGTCCAGTCCGTGCTTGGCTTTGCCTTGGTGTGGCGAGGCCTGAGCTAATTCTAGCACTAGAGTCCCCGTGCAGGGGAAGCTGCTGCTACTGGAAACTAGGCGAGCTGCCTAAATCGCAGGTGTGATAAAAGCACAACACGCGAGGCATGCTTAGCGCCAGGCTGGACCCACAGTTGATGCTGTTATGTGTTACGGTGACACTCACTGCTTTTGATTCAGTGTGCCTGCCTGACCTGATTCAGTATAAGTCCATTTTGGATTAAATGATTTGCTGTTCCAGATAAGGGGCTGTTTCCCTACCTTGTGGCGCACAAATCAGGGGTGGATGTTAACAATACCTGTGTAGATCAGCCAGTCTTCGCTTGATTTGGGGCATCAAACAGAAACTGAAGGAGGTTACGGGACTTCTTTGAGACGCGTGGCCTGAGTGGGTGAGATGCAGACTCTCCTCAGGTGACGGCCATTGTTAGCTTTTCCCACTTTCTTCTCAAGGCCGGTCTTCTCTGTAAGTCGTGATACACACCGTGAGCCTTTGCTATACCTCGTTTTTCTCTTTCCTTGAGATGCCCAAACCTGGCAGCAATTCCAGCTAACTTTCTATAGAACATGGGAGCAGGTTATTCCTACGTGTTATTCCTGCCTGATTTCTCAGGGGCTCTAAACGTTCTGTCCTGCTAACCACTCGCAGCAGATGCCATGCCAGCAGGCACTGTGGGCATCATTGTGGGGCAGTTATTTTCAGGAAGGTTTCTAAATCACACCACGTAAGTCACAGATTACCACCCCAACAATAAGGATGATCTCTCTGCCTCGCAGTAAGTCTCCAAAGAGCAAAGAATCAAACTGAGTTCCCTGAACTCAGGAATCAAACTTTAAATGTGGAGCCTAGGAATAATATGCACACAAAGGCATAACGCAGATTGCCCCAAATAAATAGTAGTTTTCTATTCTTTGTAGCTTATGTTCACTGAACACAAATTAATTTTATTAATTTTAATAAGAAAGAAATAACAAGGCCAGGGAGATAGCTCAGTAGGATAATCACCTGCCTGGCAAGCACAAGGTTCTGAGTTCAATCCCTGGTACCACCATAAAAAAAAAAAAAAAAAAAAAACATGATACCTTTCCTAAACACTATTCATACAAATATTCTCATTTAACTAAGAGAAAGTAGCTGTATGTATAGTCCAATATCCCACAACCGTAGTGGGCTATCAGCAGAACTGGCATTGTTAGAAGCTGCTTACTTCAGTCTTTTAAAGCTCAGCATATTAATATGGCTTTACTTTTTATACCTCATAGTTAGATTTTTTTCTGTTGGATGGTTAAGATCAAGTTAAAGTAAGACCTATAAAGCAAAAAAAAGAGTAACTTTTGTGTATGACAAAGTCAGTCAAATCCCCTCAAATTTAACCTGAAACCATATACAGATTTCAATGTCAGTTATTATAGGAGTACAAGTTGATCATACCTAACCTCAAAATTCAAAATCCAGAATTTAAACTTTTAAGCACTTACATGATCTTGCAAGTTGAAAATTCCACACATGACCTTGGGGTGGGGGGTTTACAGTCAAAATGCAATCACATTAAAAATACTATATAAAGTTACTTTCTGCCTATGTGTGTAAGTTGCACCTGAAACATGTTTGTTTTTATGTGTTTGGACTTGGTTTGCATTCTCAAGGTATACCATTATAGGCTCAAAAAATTCAGAAACCTGAATCTACTTCCAGTAGTAAACATTTGGGATGAAAGACCCTCAATGCATAAATGGATCTTGTGTTTAATCACCACAAGCACCATGTGCTGGCAGGATGCATATGACCTCAAGTGAGGACTTAGAGGCTCACAGGCGCTACGGTAACCAGTAGAAGCCATCCAGAAAACAGTCAGAATTTAAACTCACTCCAAAATATGTCACATCTCATATGATCATAAAACAATAGGATCCCATGGAAGGTGTTGGCCTGGGAAGCATCTAAGAGTATCTCATGATGTTCCCCAGCGTCCCTGTAAAAGGATATGCCATCTCAGTGTCTAGTACAGAGACAGGATATAGCTGAATACAGCCAGGTAAAATTCTAGGGTCCCAGTCTGTCCCTACTAGTAAATTCACTTTTGTGTTTCCTACTCTGGGTTTTCTCATAAATATTTTATTTTAAAACTGTATTCTAGTGCATAACTATGAAAGACAGAAAACTGAAAAAGAAAAGGCAGGAAAAGGGAAGCCAGAATTCTGTTTTAGTGTAATAGTCCTGGGCAGGATGATATTCAAGCTCTGGGGATGGATTGGCTTGAACTGTGACCATGCAAAGAGTTACAGGATGCAGATCATGGTCTACACAAGGCTTGGCAACACAATTTATAGTGGGCAAGATAGTAAATATGTTGGGCTTTGTGAACCTTGTTCTGTCCCAAGTACTCAGCTCAGCTATCACAGAGGCAGAGTCCATGCAAACAAAGGAGCATGGCTGTGCTCTAGTGTAGTATATTTACCAACAGGCTAAAGGCTACAGTGGACCCATGGGTGATAGACTATGGACTCCTGGTTCTTGAAGGTTCAATGCTTTCTGTACAGAAAAAAAAAAAAAAAAAAAAAAAAAAAACCCTTTAAGGACAAATGATTTCCTAACACCATTGCTTTCCTACATTGAGGAAAAATGGCAGGTCAAATTTGGAAAGGACAGGAGGATTTTATGAAACTAAGCCTTGGGTAAACAAGAAAAGAGGTGTTGCTCTTGGTAGCATGACTGGAAGCAGAGTTTTATGGTGACAGATTGAAAAAAAAAAAAAAAAAAACTATAAGCCGGGCGTGGTGGCTCACACCTCTAATCCCAGCACTCGGGAGGCTGAGGCAGGAGGATTGGTGCGAGTTCGAGACCAGCCTGGGCTACAAAAGTGAGTGCAGGACCAGCCTCAACTGCATAGCGAGACCCTGTCTCAAAAAGACAAAAAACAAACAAACAAACAAAAAAAAACTATAGAGGAACATCTTAGGGAGAATACCCTGCTCTGATGACATTAATGTGCTTTACCTGTGGAGTGAAGCTAACTTAACTCTGTACCCAGGGCCTACAAATAAATTTATGCATTTTATCAATAATTAGAAATGATAGTTGTACAATGTGATGAATGTCCAAAAAGCTACCGCTTCATATACTTTGAAATTGTTAATTTTATATGTGATTTTCCTCTCAATACATTTTAAAAGTGTACTCATAATTTCATTTTATTGAAAACATTTGTTCTTTGTCAAAGGTCCATGACCTTTCTGGTGGCTTATTGCTTTGGATCCCAGAACTGCTGGGGCTTCCCTTCCACAGTGAGCACGGCCAGGTGGCAGTGTGGTATGACTTCTTTCTTTTTTCTATTTCAGTGTCACACAGGTCTGTACTTGCTGCCTAGTTTCTTTGGACTTGAGTTTCCTCAATTGCAAAGCACAGGCCATCGTGTGCATGACTTGGGTCGGTGTAACCACTAATGAGAATCTGACACAGCCTGTCACAGCCTACTCAACTTGCTAAAACTAAATGCTTGGGAAGCTTAAAGAGTAGACATTCACTTCTTATAGCTCTGGAGCTTGAGAGGTCCCAGATAAACATGGCGGCAGATTTGCTTCCTGGCCAGGGCCTACTTTCTAGTTCATAGCTGGCTGTCTTCTGACTGTACATTCACCTAGTTTTTCCTTAGTGTATACATGTGAGGACAGCCAGATAAAGATCTCTCTCTTTCTCTTCCAATAAGAACATTCACCCCATCATCTGGATTCTACTTTCATGACTCAATATAAATCAAATTCCCTCCGGAAGACCCTACCTTCAAATACCAGCATGGCAAAGGACTGGACTTCCTGACCTGGATTTCAAGAGAACACAAATATTTCATCCCATACTGCACATTTGTCCAGGACACGTTCATAAATACAGATTTTAACATCCTCATTTGTGAACATTCAGTGGCTTTTATTCCCTTACATATTTATTCATTCATTTTCATTCCCTGCTACTGTGTTCTAGGCAGCATAACTACTTGTATTCTATTGCTGCATACCAAATTACCTTAAATGCTTTTGAAATAATGACACACTTACTGCTTAACAGATCCTATAGGTCAGGGATTAAAGGAATTTGCTGGGTGGTTTTGGCTTAGGGTTCTTAAGACTGCAATGAAAACATGGACTCAAACTGCAGTCAGCTGAAGGTCTGAGTGGTGGACCTGCTTCCAAGATGCTTTGTTCATATGACTCTTGGTCATAAGATGGCTTGGTCCCTTGCCTAGAGAACAGCATCCTCATCAGGCCACCACTGGCCTCCATCCAAAGCAAGTGATAAGAGAAAAGGAGAGTGCAGACTTGTTCCTCAAGTTAATTATCATCACTTCCACATTATTCTGCTTGTTAGACAACACTCTTACGTCAAGCTCACACCCACAGAAATGGTACCAACTAGCAGTAGGAATACCAGGAGGTGGAACCACTATAGCCTTAGCCTGAGTTCTGGGGATGCTGTAATGACTCTGACGGCCATCTAGCTTAGAATCTAATAGGAGACAGGCATCAAATAACTCTATCCATAAAAATATAACAACTATGCAGGATAAGACAGGGAAGAAAAATAGATTGGGAGAGGAATTTAACTGAGGGACTTGGCAGAGCAGAGAATAGAAAAGACAAGAAAGCATTTTTTGATTAAGTTATATTTTAGTTTACACTGAGAAGATGAGTGTTGGTTAATATTGGGGCAAAATATGCGATTCCCTCAAAATGTTCAACTCAGAGTTTCCATGTCAACCTATAATTCTAACACTAGGTGTATAGCCAAGAGAAATGAAAACTTATATTGACACCAAAACTTGTACATGAATGTCCATAGTGGTATTGTTCATAATAGTTACAAGGCAGAAGCAACTCAGATGTCTATTAATTCATCAATGGATAAATAAAATGTGATATATTCATATAATGGAACACTACTCGATGACCAAGAAGAACAAAATACTGATAACATGATCAAATAGGGGTGAATCCAGAAAACGTAAGTAGAAGTCAGACATGTAAAAGCAGGGTTGTATAATCCCATCTATATGAAATGTACACAAGAAGAATCAAAAAGAGAAGTCAGCTCGTGTTTATTTAGGTCTGGGGCGAATGGAAGTTGGGGGAGCTACAAAGCGTCTGCTAATAGGTGAAGGGTTTCCTTCTAAGGTGAGACAATTGATTTGAAGTAGATTTTGGTGATTTACGAGCCATTGCAAAGCATTAAATTATATGGGCTGAATGGGTGAATTGTGTGGCTTGTGAATTCTTTCTTGTTAAAGAAGGTGAAAGATGATGGTCAAGAAAGCACTGCGGCACAGGGTAGAGCTTGAAGGGAAAGTGCCAAAGGGGTGTGGTAGAAAGGGACAGAAGGCCAGGGTGCCTGGGTCACAGCGGTGGAGCCACCAGGCAGCAGGAGCTGCGGCAGGGGGCAGAGCCCACAGGCCTCGGAGACCCAGTGTTGATCAATAGGGTGCTGGGAAATCGCTGAGGCTTTTAAGCTGAGATTCGCCGATCATATTTGGATTCCTAAGATTTAATGTAAGTGCCTGAAAGATAAAAACTAATATTTATATTATGAGTTGATTATTTAACACAGTAGTGAAAAACTTAATCTCTTTAAAAACACGTTTTCCCAAAGTAATCACACATTTAAGAGCAAGCTATTTAAGATCCTTTAAGGCCATGGAGTTTGGGGATTTGCTGGGGCCCTGTGCTGCTGGGAGGGGCAAGCATGGTTTCCCTGCCATCTCCACTGCTAAGTGGCTCCACACTGCTCTATGAGGGACAAGATACACACGGCCACCCTCCTGCGCTGACCTCAAGTTCTCACAGTGCGGGAGTACTTGAGATTCTGAGCCTCACTGAGCTCTTTACCCTTTTCCAGATGGCAAAGTGAAGGAAATAGTCTGGTAGAAGCTTAATTCTACCTCATTTAATGCAACTTCCATAGGTGTGGTGTAGCTGAGGCCTCCACTGGAAAAGCTGATTTCAGGCTTCGGCACAATCATTAGCTGATTCACAAAAGCTGTGAGTCTCCAGTTCCCCCTCTGCACATCTGTCCTGTCTGCTTTTAATTTGGAAGCACCAGTTCTAATTTAGTGACAGGACTGCAAACTCTGTTTCTGTGAACACAGAGTGACATACTTGGTGGAACAGAGGCCGCTGGCCAAGATCTGACTCTGAAGTAATTGATGGCTAGTAACTAGCTGCAAGACGCTCTGAGGCCAGCACTTCCCTCCACAAATATTAGCCAGGTTTCAAGCAAGCCCAACGACATACAGCCCCAGCAAAGCACAGGCCCTTTCTTAAGCCACAGGTCTTAAAGCCTGAAGAAAGTTGTTGGTTCGTTCTAGAGGTTAAAGATTTTGCCAAAACACAGGTCTCTTGTCCCTCACTTCATCCACAGGCTGTGGTTCAGCATGGATTTCTTCATCTTTGGAAGTCAACCATATCAGGAAGGAGGCTTCAGTGTTAGGGGTTGTTTTGTTCTGGTAAAAAGAACACTGTTTTCATCACATTAGCAAACCAATTTTTAAAAATCTCACTCATATCCAATTTTCTGTGTGTGAGAGGGAGGAAGAACAGGCCTAGAATTACATCATCCTTGGGGTTTAAGAAATCCTTTTCACAATATGTAGATTGCTTTTGGGTCTGGGATTTTGGGAGAAAGGGAAAAAGAGGATAAGCGACAAGGAACGAGGCAGAGATGGAGAAATAAGCAAGAATGAGTAGATAAATAAAACGAATCAAAATCTTTCATGAGCTCTGAGTCTTTTAGACACACAGAGGGGAATATCCATCATCCTTTTTAAATTATTAAGTTAAATTTAAATCCATCTGTTTTAGATCACCTTTGCAACCCCATCCCTGATCACAGTGAAATATAGCACAAAGTAGGTTTTAATATGTATTTTGAAATACTTCCATGAGGAAATGAGCAATTCTTGAGTCCTCACCATGTTCCTGGCACTGCTCTGGGTCACAGGGCATGGGAAATATAATTCAGGGGAAGACTGCCACAGAGCACTGGCAGAGCGTGGAGGCCTCGCAGCTACCTAGTTGGGGATCTGGGGTTCAATCCTGACCTGGTCCCTTACTCGCTGCTTGACTTCAGCTAAAGCTACTTAAGCTGCTTCCTTCCCAGTTTCCTCAGTTGAAATCGAGACAAAACCGAATGCATCTTAGGTGGATGCTGGAGGATTGAGGTAAGGTTAGAAGGTGTTTAGAAAAGTGCTTGAAACACAGGGAGTGCCGGGCGTAGGCGGCTATCATTAAACCTTCCGGAAGCGGCACATTACGTAATAGTTCTTGCTGTGACTCTTGCCTCACATGTCCTTGAGCTGCTACCTTCATTTTACAGAGAGTTGGTTGCCAGCTCCTTCCTGAAGCCATGGTGAGGCCCGCATGCTCCACCCCTGTTGGTTTCACTTAAGTGTGAAGAGTCCCATTGTCTGAAACTAATGCGGGCTTTGTGAAAATCATCTCTCCGTGGAGGGACAGGGGCGTTCAGCTCCGGCGCAAACAAGCAAACATCCCAGATGGTTCGCAAAGATTTTTGGGTTTTGCCAAACATGTTTTCTCCTAATTTAAAAATCCCTGCATGGTTCAAGGGAAATACAAACCACATGTTCCTGGTCGAGAATGGGGGAAGGAAGTGAGGAACGCAGGGGAGAATCCCAGCGTTGGCTTGGAGAGAGACAGCAACAAGGGAGGGTGTGGAGAGCACGGGTTCTCCTGGAGTGGGAGGAGAGGACGCGAGCTCGCTTGACGCTCCGCTGCTACCCCATCAACACCACTTTTATAGAGTCCTCCCTATTTCACACTGTACTAGGCACCGTGCCAGGACCCATGCCTTATGCGATGATTACTGTCCAGAACAGATGAGACGAGGGGTCAGCAAAGCTCTGGTCTCAGGTAGTGGTAAATATTTTGGGAGAAGTGGTCTCCCCTGCCATTAGCCATGTGCCTGTGTGAAAGTGACCACTGATTATGCTGCAAGAAAGAACACAATGTCAAATTTAGCTCATGGCCCTTACTTTGTTGATACCTTGGTTAGACCATAGCAAAGGAGATCCCACCACCCCAGCTGAACACTCAGTGAGTAGCTAGCTAAACGGGGCTCCCAGTGAAGAGGACGGGCCTCTCCAATCACGTGCAGTACCAGGGCTTCATTGGCAGGAGGCAGAGGGGATCTGTAGTGGTTCTTTCTTTCAGGAAGAAATCAGTTCAGATTTCTGTCCCATTATTTATTAGCGGTGTGATGTACAAGTTACGAAATCTCTTCTAGCTTCAGTTTGTTCCCCTCTCAAGTAGATACAATAGCAGTTTAATCTGACACATATTGTTAATGAAGTTTAGTAATTGGCATCATTGAATTTCAGGATGGTAGGAGATACTGCACAACGATTTCATGCAGTTTTTGACATTCAATATGCAGCTCGTGTTTGGAGTGAATAAAAGCGTCAGTTTTGGATTTGCACATGAGGCTTTGCTCTTCTACTCAGTTGAGGACAAAAATTCTGGTCAAGAACTTAGTGGACAGAAACTTCTTTCTGTAAAAGACCAATTGGAAATCTTTTAAGCTTTGTAAGCCACGTATCCTATCTGACACATTAAAAAAGTAGCTACTGTAAAAAGAAGAAAGGGATTGAACCATTTTTAGTTTATAAGCAGTGAAGAATCAGGCTATGGGCCTGAGGGCAAGAGCTTGCTGAATTCTGCTCTATTCAATAGCAAAAAAACCTGCCCAGGCACACTCATAATTAAAAGTTCTTCAGCACAATTTTAGAAAATAAAAAAGTAAAAATGAACAAGTTACTAGTAAAGCGAATCATAGTAGCTTGTTTAGTTTAATACAACATTGATGGTATTAACATTTCAGTAATTTATATTAAAATACCAGTTTGTGACTTCCAACAAGTTACTTAACTTCAGAGTTGGCTAGACAGCTCAGCAGACGAAAGCATGTGCTTAGGCAGAGCATAGCAGCCCCAGCTTGCTGTGCCAGCCCCACCCATGGGGCACACGGAGGTGGTGATTGAGGCTGGGTGTGATGGTGTACGCATGTAATCCCAGTGCTTAGGAGGCTGAAAACAGGAGAATCACTATGAGTGCAATGTAGTGAGACCCTGTAGACACATTTTTTAAAAAGTTACTTAACTTCACTGAGCCTGTGTTCTCATTTTAAAATGGGCATAGTCATATGTACTTGGCTGATGTTTAAGGCCCAATCAACAGCTCTGGCTTAAGAGAAAAATTTCATCTGCTCAGAACCTGGCATGTTGTACACACAAACAAAATAGTCACCAATTATGACTCCCTTTGCTTGACTGAAATGGACATCATGACCAGATTCCTTTTTTGCTATGCCTTGTCTCAGGATCCCTCTAATACAAAGCACACTTACGAGCAAGCTGGTGCTCCCAATGCAAGATACAGCTCCCCTGCGGATACAGGTCCATTGGCCAAAGTCGGTAATGACCTAGGGTGAGCGGAGACCTTTAGTCACCAGTGTGTCGCTGGAAAGAGTTGGAGCAGAACACGGCGGCGGGAGTGCACAGCCTGGTGCAGCTGCAGTGGTACTGCCTCAGAGCAGGAGGAGAAGGCAGCCTTAGAAGAGGCTTCTCTGCTGCGTTTGCAACTGAATTACTTGGGGAAAGGAATTAGACTATGCAGTTGATCTCACATTGATGCACACAATTGCATATGATTTGTGTAAGTATCAATTGGACCTCACCAATCCCCGGGAGAGATTAATCTCTTGCTCTGCCCAGAAAGGGCAGCACAGTGGTGCAATTATAAGATCTTTCATTACTATCATAATCATGGAAGTAAAGGTTAATAAACTAATACATTGTCTTCCGTGCTGTAGTAAGTTTTTACAAAGGAAGTTTACTCATGTTTAAATCAATAGGAAGTCAAACTTGGAATTAAGAAACATTGTAGATAGAACTTGAGAAATGCAGAACTGTTCTCACACATTTAAAATGTCCTCCAGTGTATTTTACAGATCAGCAAATTTATTTTGCACAAAGCCAGATATAAACTCTTTTAGGCTTTCAGGCCACAGATTCCCTGTCTGTCCATCTATATAACCAATGCGCAAGCAGTCTTAGATGATATGTAAAATAATGAGAGCAAGGTTGTGTTCCAATAAAACTTTATTTACAAAACTCGTCCATGCTCTTTTGAATAAGCAGTTGGTGGGTTTCTGGGTTAGCCTAAGAAATAAAGAACCAAAAAATAAAATCTTTGCAACTTCTAAACAAATTTTTTTTGTTCAGTAAAGTAAAGATATTAGGAGACTACTGAGCCAGGAGTTAAAAGAATGAGCCAATATTTCATTTTTTCAGCTTACATATATGAGTAGTTTCAGTCTCTATGAATGAGAGAAATAACAAGGCATATAGCTAAGTTGAATAAGAAGGAGAAAAATAGTGTTTACTTATAAAGCTAAACTATTCAAACAAATTTATGAAAATTTGTGGCGTTTCAGACATAAAAAATGTAGCTTCAGTCATGAGTGACTTGACTATGGAAGAGATTTTTAGCTTTGTTTTTTTTTCCCCATTTATTTGTTTAATATTTGTAAAAATCACAACATGAAAAATATGCCTTGTCCTTGTTAGGTGAAAAACACAATTGCAGCTTTAATGCTAGCTTTTCATAGAGACAGCGCTGAAGTGTACATGGAGTAATTAAAAGCAAAAAAATGGAAAACTGGTTCGATTAGTGTTCTAGCTGGGCACTAACACCATATGACATAATTGGCACTTGCCTCCCAGTTTCATCTGAATCCAGAATTCTAAAGCCCTTTCGTAACAGCAACGAACATCTGCTGGAGAGAGGAGCCCTACACCCAGGCGAGACGAGTACAGAAGGGCGTTTTCCTTAAAGCACAATAATGCCTTATTAAAGCATCGCACACCTACATTTGCGACCATAATTATATAAACATAGTCTAGATAACTGCAGGAATAAAGACGCACCAATTAAAAATACAAAGTAGCCCCCAGGAGGACTGTGAGATTTGGTTAACTTCCAGGGTTGGAGTTAAACGTGTTTGAAAGGAATGAAGATCATTTTAGTGATGTTTTTATTATTATTTCTTCCCCTTCTTCTTTAAGACTTCCTTGCTTCAAGCAAGAATTATTTATTAACAAGTGGAAACCATTACTTGGGGATTTTATTCAGCAAAACACTAAGTGGGGGAAAAAAAATAGGTTCCCAAGCTGCTTGGATGTCATCATGTGCTTTCTTCGCTTCTGCTAAATTGAGCTCATCTCTAAATTTTCAGAAACAGTATTTTAAAAATCTACCCACAAATTTTCCATGGATCTTGTTTTGAAAACTGTTCGAAGAGATCATCTGTGTACTCTATGAGAGAGAGAGAGAGAGAGAGAGAGAGAGAGAGGGAGAGAGAGAGAGAGAGAGAGAGAGAGAGGAAAAGCGCCAAGAAAAACTAAGATCACATGGGATTAGTTTACCCACGAGTTCTTCAAAATTGTAATTGTTCGTGGATTCCTGTTGTCTCTAGAGAAAGGAACAAGATGGATTTCATCACCGTGCTGTAGACAATTCGGAGTGAGGCTGACGTGCAGCTAAAGTGTTGGTCTTGGAGGTTAATGAGACAAAGTGGAGCCTTGGGGCGGGACTGTCTCTTTAGTCCAGTCAATGCTGTCAATTTTTTTAAAATTAAAAATTTTAGAAATCTCCTTTAAGTGAGATTTTAAGGGCTGGATTCTCTCAAGGAACTGATTATCAGTGGGAGTTAAAAGGGCAGCTGAGATGTCCAATTTCTTCCCTTTATTTCTAACATTCAGGAGGGGAAAGGCTGACCTCCAGCAACATAAAAAAGTGTCAGCCATCGCAGAGACGAACACGTTAAGTCTTAGCTCTGTGTTTTACATGATAGTTCATGGATGTCCCAAAATTCACTCATACTCACATCACATTCATAATTTTTGTCAAATTTTTGTATCATTTAACTATTATTTACTGGAGATATAAATATAAATATATATATATTTCACTTGTCTGTCAGTAGGGAGTTTGCTGTATCATGACTTGAACAAGGGACACTAAGCTATGCTCTGAAATCTGGTTCAGCACATTTAACTGGTCTAGGCTACATGTAGGTCTGCTCTCTTTTTAAGATAAGAAAGACTGGTGAGTGTGAAGGAGGTGCTAGAGGTCAGCTAGGCAAAGAAAACTTATTCCTCCTTTGAGGAACAAGAATGAGAGACCTAGGACTAAAACAGGAGTAACTTTCTCACTGTGGAGTTCAACACGGGTGAATGTCCATTTTAGAAAGGGAACCCCTGGCATCTGCGAGTTTGTCATCACTGCAGTAACTTAGGGGGCAGTCTGCTAGCAGTTTCGTGCCTTTTCATCATTTCTTAGAGTTCAAAAAGTGATCTACATACAGTGTTCTACATACAATGGTCCCGTTGGTCTTTATGAAAACATAGCGACGTAGAGGAGGCCAAGGGACCATGAATTTTACTTTTATTCTACTCAGGCTGGAAGCAAAAAGTGAAGGCTATTTTCAGCTCACATAGCAAGTTTATGAGGAATTTCTTCTCAGAATTTAGTTTTCCTCCATTAAAAAAAGTATGCATTGACATTTTAATGGAGGAAAAACTAAATTCTAAAAATGAAAGATATTTAAAATTTAAGGGCAGTGCTTCATCATTCAACAGTTTTCTATATTCGTCAACAGAGAGAATATTGACCCTCCAAGTTTATCCTATTTCAGTCTTCACACAGAAATGGGAATTTAAACAATGAAGAGCTACCAATGAACCTGGGAGAGTAGCATTTAGGTCCCTAGACTCCTTGAGCTCAAAGATTTTTAAATACAACATTTATAAAAGGTAATAATCTCATTCTATGTATCACAGGAAGGTAGCTCTTATCCCTTCTGAAAAACACTGAAATATGTGAGTTGTTGGTACTCATTACATATTATAAGACAATCATCTGGCTGCAGAACAGGATTTCATAAAAGTCTGCAAAGTCCCTAAGCTTTGACTCACATCTTATCTCTACAGCAACCAAGACTTAATCCTTTGAAATCTGGTTTCCAGATCAACAAATCGATCACCAATGAACTTGGTTATATTGTATTACAGAAATAGTTCTGCCAAGCAAAACAGCCATTCCTGGTTATGACGATGGCAGAATTAGAGTGCCTACAGTGCACGGGAGATGAACCGTTAACTTGGTCAGCTGTATAAACAAAGCTACTGACCAGTGGAAAATGTTAGCCAATCTCATTGGCAAGGGAAGGGTTTTAGATGAAAAATCAAAGAAGTGGCTAATGGAATATAGCATGTCCCTGGACCCAGAGGAGAAAGCAGGCAGAAAGTTCCTTCCCAGGGGTAGTTTGAGGCTTGGAAGAATTTGAGCTTGATGTGGCATCTGAAAGAAGTGAAATGGAAGCTATGCTTCAGAGTAAGACACGTTCTCATTTACATGTGCTGCTCCTAAAACTGTGCTGATTCTGAGCCTGAGTCATTAGCTTAGAGTTCTGTGATTCATGCTAGAGCTGTAACAGATTTAACAAGGAAACTACAGGGTGTAATAAGTATGTAATAAATACCTTTCTGAATTATTTTATTTTAGAGATATAATATTAAGAAACAGAAAAGGTTGAAATAGTTCTAAAAACGAAATCTACATTACATATACCAGTCTGTGTTGGTTGAAAAAACTGTATAAGAATGCTGTGGAAGTTTACGCATAATACTGGAATGACAACAGAAATATCAGGTCCATTAGACTATAGTACAGCTTAAATATGGGCAAATATATGCATACAGGAACTAATCATGGACACAACTGCAAGTTTTCAGCTCTGTCTCCTTGATACCACATAATACTGTCACATGTTAGTCATTCAATATGGTGGATTGTGTTGACTGGACAAATTTTCTTTACCCATCTTACGTACAGCATCAAACTGGGAGCGAGACTGTCTGTAGAGTACTGGCCTTCCAGAGGCTGTGAAGATGACCCCGAAAGGGAAGTTGCCACAATAAGTCATGTCGTATGTAATCTGTAAACTAGCATGGGGACCATATGGCAGCATATTATATAAATTAAAAATCATGCATCCTATTCTGCAACTAAATTACAATTTAAATAATGTTTCATTCACCCAGAGCAGTTGATGTGGAGAAACATTTAAAATACTTCTTAAATAAAAAATGAAATTAAATTAACACTTTGTGAGCATAAATGGTACGTTCCACATTTGTGGCAGTTATGCTTTCATATATCTCTACTTCATCTCTTTCTTGCAAGCATTTTTTACTGACACAGTCAATGTAGCTTTTCTATCTCTTATCTGCCCTTTGCTCTTTATTATATGGTCTAAATTAGTTCACCCTTTAATTTTGCTAAGTAAATTCTCCACAACAATAAAGATTCCAGAAGCTAACTTAGCAAGAAATGATCCTTTCTTGCTTAAAAAAAAAAAAAAAAAAAGGAAGGAAGAGGCAAAATTGTGTGTTCTCATGCATAAATGATTCTTGCCCTTGTAATACAAGAAAATAAGCTTAATTGCATCCTGGAGATTTCTTGGATCCAAAACAATATCTATAGCCACACATGGTGAAACTTCAGGAAGTTGTAGCTCTAGCAAGGCATGACAGGCATACATATGCATATCATTAAGTCACTGAGTCACACTTCCTGTTTAATACAGGAAGTGGCAGAGATAGGAGGACCAGCAAAAAAAAGCCTAGGGAAAATCTATGCAATACGAGCTGCCTCTGTACCACAAAACTATTTCCTGAACCCATGAAAACACTTGTGTCACTAAGAGTTCAGGCTAAGTAGGAATCCTCCTAGCAGATGTTTTCTTATTCCATGCTAATCTCATCCTGCAGGTGAACTTTCAGCCATTCACACTGGCTCATTCCCTAGCACTAAGAAAAACCCCAAAACATAGAAATTAATAGCTCTACTGCTATAGAAGATTTAAAGATCATTACTCTTTGTTTCACTTTTTTAGCTGAAAATAGCTACCGCTATACCATGCTAGAGACTGATGAAACAAAGCAAACTGGAGCATTAGTTTGGTTTACCCTGACTCTCATTTTCCTTTCACAATAAATCTGAGTGCAACCGAAGCCCGCTGTGACTCTGACTTGGTATTAAACCCTGGCTGGAAGAAGATGATGCCAATATATCTAGGATAAGTTTCCTTAAGAACAGAGTGGATTGTGTCCCCCAGGGAACATGTGGCAATGTCTGGAGACATTTGGGTTGTCAGTACTGGGAGGCAATGTGACTGGCCCCTAGCAGGTAGAAATCAAGAATGTCTGTCCACTCATCCTGCAATGCAGAGATCAGCCTCCCATGATAAAAAAAAAAAATGCTGAGGACAAAATGTCAATATTTACAATGTGTTGAAAGATTGTGCCTTAAATATTTGATTCAGTAACTTTACAATATGTTCCTTGAGCTTTTCGTATAGCCCTGGTTGCTTTATGGGCAGAAATGACTTTTATTCTCAGCTAATATTCGCAATCACTTCAAATAAGAAGACTATGGAAGTTTACAGATTTATCAATCACAATTATTCTCATCTACTATTACTAAGTTTCTACCCGTAATCTTTTCCTTCAAATAGGAAATCTTTTACAAAATTCTAACATGTTATTCATTTATTTACACACATAATGGACTTAGTAATTATTTATTATGTGTTGGTCAGTGCTATCTTAACAGGAGCTCATTTTTGCCTGTTCCCAGCTTTCCCCTTTTCCCAGAGGACTCACTGACCATTATTAAGTTAGCAGCAAGTCTGCAGTTAAGTAGCTTGAAGTATCCTACATAGAGTTGTTCCTATGAGAAACAGCTTGATGCAAATGCTTGCATGTAATTTCGGTGACCTAGGCTTCAAGTTAGTTGTGTGAGTTGACTTGGGTAGAAGAATCCTGCCCCAGGCAGTGAAATTCTGACATTGGACCCCAGACCTTGCCATAGGTCCGTATCGATGCAAGGCTTTAGAGCCCATGGAATACATTTCAGACCACACTGCAGCTAACATGGACCCTGAAATTCTCTATCTGAATTATTGTGATGACCTTCGGAGCCTGAGCAGGTTATTGCCCCATTGTGCTCCTGTGGCGAACATGTGCATGGAGCTATGTATCGCAAGGCCCAAGCTGGGGCAGTTGCTAGAGCAATAGGCGGGTGTTATGGCTTGCGCTTAGAGGACCCCCACTCCTGTAGTTATGTAGTGATAGGTGGGGCTGCTGCAGAAGTCACTGGATCTAGATTGTGTGATACTGGGATTAAGGGTGTGTGATTATCACATCAATCACTGCTGGGTTTGACATAGTTCTGGGTAGGATTAAGGATGTCCCACCCTGAGTGGATAAAATGTAAGGCACAGGAAAAGGACTAATCTGGTTGCTGATGGCTTGCTTGTTTTTGTTGACTTCTGCCTGCCATGAACTGTCTCTCCTCTAAGATGTTCCTCTGTCATGCCACCCTGCCTTGGAGCCAGCTGATTACGGACTGAAAGCTTTGCAAACTGTGAGAGAAATTCACCTCTTCTCTTTAACTTTGGGTATTGAGTATTTTGTCTCGGCAACAAAAGGAAAGTAAGGAAAACAGGCTGAAACCCAAGTATTAGGGGTATGCGTGAAGGCCCTCACAGTGTGGGATGAACTGGCCGGGGCCAGTGCTGGGAGGCAATGCTCCTGTTTTTCAAGATTTGATGCAAATTTCAAGGGGCTCCAGAATTCTACAATAGAATGTAGCGTTATGATGCAGGTCATCGCAGGAAGTAAAAGTATTTGATCGAGTCGTCAGCTGGAGCTTTGACATCAGTATTTGGATATGTGATAGTTGGGTCTCTGTTTCTAAGCAGGTTTCATGTCAAGGGTAGAAAGGATGAAGGGAGCTACTATTTGCTTCTCTCAGTGTGGAGGTTTGGAGAAAACCTCAGGACTCAGGGCTTGCCTTTTCCCAGAATTATACAACTTATCCAGAAACTTCAGGTGGAGCTGTTCTCTAAGAGCACTGCTGAACTTTAGGGGGCTGCATTTTATGTAAGCTCCATGATAAATCAGCTCATCTTAAACTTACAGGCTGGAACCACAAGAACAAATAAAAAATATGTTTCCATAGGTAGTTTTCTGAATTGAGACTAAGACGAGTGAAAACAGAGAAGAAGGAAAATAGGGCATGGGAAGAGGAGAGAAGCATAGAGAAAAGGAAAGGTACTTTGTGGAAGGAGGTGTGCTGGAGCAGCTGATGTGGCGGAATTAGCTGCCTAACCAGAGAGAGAGAGAAAGAGAGAGAGAGAGAGAGAGAGAGAGAGAGAGAGAGAGAGAGAGAGAGAGAGAGAGAGAGAGAAATGCAGAGAGGGGCTTGGAAGGAAGATGATTACCATGATAAACAGTAAGGAAAGAGAGGGAAGAAGGACAGAGGACAGATGGAAGGAAGAAAGGAAGGAGGGAGGCAGGGAGGAAAAATCAGCCCCCCTCCATGTTGCTCACTTTTTCGGAGGGTTGCAGAAGGAATTCAATCAGTGAACTTACTGTTCCACTCACTAGCAATTCTGACCTCGGCCAAGTTTCTTAACATTGCATCTGAGAAGCCGAGTCCTCTCACTTGCCCAATTCTGTCTTAAGGTTCTGAAAACAGAAAGAGCTCAGGAGAATGCTATGCTTGCCTTCTATGTGGCAAAACCATGTCAGATGTCTTTCGGGTTTCCCTTCTCTGGAGGAAGTGCTGATTTGGGCCCAGGACAGGGTTACAAGAAGGACTCCCACCCACAGATGGGTCCAGACCCGAGTAAGGAGGAACAAGAGGCAGGGGAGGGGGGAGGGTCTCTATTTAAAATGAATAAGGACAAATTTTCAAGGTACTTGGGGACCTTTTCCCTAGCAACAAGCTCAGCCCAGAAGGCTGGTGGTCCCTGATTACTGGCATGGTCTCTAATTACAGACGCTCAGGGACTTCCTCACACTGAGCCCCCAGCTCCCCCTGAAGTGAGTGGGAGCCAGCTCTGCCTTCTGCCAAAGGCAAGAAGGGTCTGCCGCTGTGATTAATCGCCTTTGTTTCCTCATGGAGGGAGGGGACAGACTGATAAGCACACAGTGGGAGGGAGGTCAGGACTCACCAGAGGTTTCTGTGCCTCTCTTGGTCCCACGGTGTGCTTCAGAAAGGGCTTCTGTGCTGAAGTTTAAACAAAGCTATGTTTCCAAGAGAAAAAAAAAAAAAAATTTATACAGCTCAGAAAGTTCGTCATTAATGTAATGGTCTGAATCTACAATGAGAAAAAAATTGAAGCTGACATGATTTTTGTCTTTGATATTATAGCTTCTGAAGTTGAGAAGTAATTACGTATGTTAATACTACACTCGTTCGATATTCAGTGAATTTTTTTATAAGTCTTTCTTAATTAATCTTTCCTTCTCCTCCTCTCTGCTCACAGCACAGGGAAATAGTCATGTAATGGATCAGGGTAATTTGAAAACATAGAGTTAGGAATCAAAAAGACAGGGATTTAGGTTTAGACTGAGGGTTGACTTTAGGTATTTACTAAGTAAGCGATAAAAATTATCACAAGAAGCATGAGGATATTGATCTATGGTACACGGGTTGGCTAGTATACAAAAGACCTTGGATTCAATAACAGTAACTACTGCCTATTAAAAATGCAGTAGGCACTATGTGAAGGTTTCCCACACATTATCCTACTGCATCCTCATGAAAGCTCTGTGAGATAATACAATGAATTGTTACAGCTATTTTAGAGATGAGGAAATGGGTTCTCTGCTTTCACACAGCAGACGGACCTCTGCGGCCACCATTACCTTCCACCTGTGTGCTTTGTAGCCTCTAGTAATGATGTGGGAATAGCAAGTTTTACTGTTCCACAAATCACGCCACCTTCTCTATCCCGTCTTGCACATCGGCAGTGTGGGGGCACCGCACAGCGCCGGCTTCTTCCTCACCTGTCACCTCCCAAGGGCCAAGTAACCAAAAGAATCAGAAAAGCAATAACAAATCTCTCTCTGCTCCTCCTGCCTCAGCAGAATCCAGCAGTCCCAGAATGCTAGAGGGAATTATAAAGGCAAGGAGGCCACGGCAGCAGCCACTGCCCTTCAGCTTCAAATACAAACACTCCAGCAAGACGCCAAGTGCGAATCACCGAGGCTGGGGCCACGGTCCTCACCGCTCGATCCCCCAGAAGCCCCCGCGCTCTCCAAGGCAGACTGCTGGATCACTGCATCCCTGGAAGAGCCCCGCGTGGTGGTCCTGTATATTGGATAGTAACACTAGACTTATGAAGATTGAAGAAGTTTATATGCATGCCTGGTCCACAGAGTGTTAGTATGGACATTATTATCATTGTTGTTCAGAGTTTTAAAGTTTTTAAATTTTTTATTATTATGTGTTTGCAATACATAATGATCGCATTCTTCGTGGGGAGTTTGTTCCTATATCAAATGCATCTTAATTCTGTGTTTATGCTGTGAAGAAGGGGAGAAGGACTTTTGGGGAGACAGACCTAAGGGCACTTGTTGTGGGATAACTTGGACAGTGACAGCTTTATTTACCTAAATAATCTTATCTTTTCACCCCTAACAAGTATTTATTGAGTGTTTCTTATGGTCCAGACACTGTGCTAACTCTGAATCAGTCTATACACACATAGCTTACAACCTCATGACAGACAGGTATTAAATAAATTCAACATGCAAATTCACATATAATTATAGATCATCATTGATCTACATTATAAGTGGGAAAAACATAATTTCCTGAGGGGAAAAAAAAATAAGCAGAGAGCAAATTGTACTTGGTAGGTGCTTGCATGGCTTAGCAACGGCACCCTGACCGGGTGATTCCTAAAAAGCTGAGGTGTAGAGGACGATCAGGAATTAGCAAGATGATGAGCTAGCAGGCAAAGTTTTCGAGGCCGAGGGAAAGAGGCTGACCGTCATGTCGGCTGTGAATGCTTAACTGTACACTGCAGAGAGCCCTGCCCAAGTGGAGTTGGAGCCCGCACTCCAAGCCCACACGCCCACTGCACACACCTACTGCCAGTTCTCACGGACTTGCCCAGGCACCGGAGAAGGGGGATCTGCACTTGGTGTTCACCTTGAGTTGCCACTGGCATCTCTGAAAGTGCCGCTGACCGCAGTGGCCTCTCACCTCCTTTCCATGGCTCATGGGCATGAAGCAGCCATTGACGTAAATAAGGGAGCCAAGGAGTTAGAAGCGTTGGGGCAGATTTTCAAATTTGTCTATCATACTTTCCAAGTTGCTTGCAGTTCTGAATTTTCTTTTCCAAGAATGCCAATGTTCTGTCGGCCTGTCTATTTGCCTGTCTGTCTGTCTGTCTGTCTGTCTCTATCTCTCTCTTTCTCTTAGAAAACTTCCTCAAAGATCCTAAAATTTCAGAGTCCTCACATTCAGCAAGGAGAGGGTCGGAAGCTAAGTCACAAAGTCTTTCATGAGCAGACCCGACTAGTGGTAACAGATGACTGAGTGACGCAGCGAAGCTGTTGTGCTTTGACAGAAACGAGTTTACTATGGCTCCACAGGAGGACCCAGAGATCGCCAGAAGGTTTGAGGCCCCAAAGAGCAACGAGCCACGGTCTTTACAACTGCCACACTGAAACACAGATTCCTTCCTCCTCCTCCTCCTCCTCCTCCTCCTCCTCCTCCTCGTTTTCACTGCACAAGCAGTACCTGAATTCATTCCAGTTTTAAAAACCAATCCAGGCCCCGTTACTGCCTCCTTCTGGTCCACATCCATTATCCCTGCTGGCCACCCGTGAGAGCAGTAGCTGTGTGCATCTGCACGTGAACATGTACAATCGGGTCGTCCTATCAACAAGCTTTGCATCTGAAGATTCGACCAGCCTTGATGGAAACTATTTTTAAAAACAGGATCAGGGATTGGTAAGATAGCTTGGTGATAAGTACCTGCCTGGCAAGGACCTGGGTTCAATTCTTCATGCCTCAGGTGGTGCTGGCCCCCAAATCTTGGGTGCACTGTGCCAGCCCCTAAAAGCAGCCATGGTGGTATATGCCTGTAATCCCAGTGCTGGAGAGGTCAAGATGGAAGGATCACTACAAGTCCGAGCTGTGCAGTGAGATCCCATATCAAATACAAGTTAATTAATTAATTAAAGAAAAGCTTCATCAGTGTTGGACATGGGTATACCTCTCTTCTGTGTGATTGTTCCCTCAATCCAATGGAATAACTAATTATGTCGCATTTACAGAATTTTAGTATCCTAAGTAATCTAAAGGTGATTTAAGGGTAGAGGCTGATGTGCATAGCTTACAAGCAAACATTAAGGCTCTTTACGCAAGGATTTAAGAATCTGAGGAATTTCAGTATTCAAGGTGGGTCCTGGAAACAACTGCCCTGTCTCACACAATGTACCCTACGTGTGAGGCATGGATAGAACCCTAAGCTTCACTCACCACTATGTCCTGGCAGTTCACCGCCAACTGCTACAAAGAAGAGCGGTGTGTGCAGCCCATAATGCTGCGCACTGTGCTGAGGCTGGCTGGGCAGGAACAGCAGTAGGCCCGGCTGGCAGGTGAGCACAGGGCTTGGCCAGGAAGGGACAAGGATTTCTTTATCTTTATCTCCCTCTCTATTAGTCCAGGCAACACGAGAAAAGCAACAGCTCCATTTAGTTCAGCTAGTTAAGCTAAAACTGCTTAAATCGTTGCGTAACCTTTACATATTTTCAGTGAGATTCCCATTTTATAGAAGTGAAACTGAGGCTCATTTCAAGAATTAAGGCCTTTGTTGGCAGTCACACAGCTAGGAGGCAGTGGGGTTATTAGACTCGGGTTAGCTTTCTCAGCCAGAACCTTCCTTTTCTAGAAGCATATGTGAGTCACAGGAGCTCCTGATAAAAGACTATAGCTTTTCATTTTTATTCCCAAAGACTATTTCAAGACTACCTCGTAGCCATCCAAAGCCACCACCTAACTGTTTCATTTCCTTCCTGGGGTCCTTTGACTCCTGTACGCAGTGTCTCCACATAGGCATCCCTACGGCTCTCCATCGTCATAACTCCGCAGGGAGATGCCCAGCTGGCTGGCAGGCACCAGGCGGGCTGCTACAGGGCTGGGAAGGTGAGCGGAGACAAGGTAGTGTCGGTCAACGTGCGGATGAGGAGGTAACAAGCTTGCCAAACGCAGCTATTGCTATCGGGAGCTGCCCTCATTAGAATACGGTAATTGGTTCCCGCAGGACCCTGGAAGGGAGCGCGCAGAGGAGACGGGAGAGCAGCTGAAGAGAGGAATACACTGCATAGATTTCTCTCTCTCTCTCTCTCTCTCTCTCTCTCTCTAACTTTTCTCCTCTAGTAAGGAGCATTAACTAGCCTGGGCTCACAGTGGAGCTGGTGAAGGCAGCTTCCGTGTGAGGCAGGGCTGAGTCTTGCGGCCACCCATCCCTCCGCTCCGTTTCTGGTGCAGAGTTCTCTTTTCTCTCATCGTCATCCAGAGCCTGGGGCCTTAGCCCATCTCTTTTCCAGAGAAGAAAGCTACTGATTAGCACATCGGAAGAACAATATTGGGATTTACTATGCCACCTCTCACACACTGAATGTAGTAAACAGGAGTTTATTTTCAAAAAGCCTAATGCAAAGGACAGATCTCAACCCAAAGCCATACAACTCTACTGGAGGGATCACAAGCAGCCAAGCAAGGGCGCATCACTGCCATGACAGGTGACAATATGCCACCGGCACGTAAGGCTGGACTTTGCCCTCAAGGCTCTGACTGTGCTATGGGTGCCTGATTTGATGCATGAAGGAGCAGGGGAGGCGATGCCCCAGCCCTCTGGGTTGGATTCTTCCTTTCCTGCACAGCGCCATCATTCCCTGTCAACACGCAATGTGAACTCCTGATACCTAACTCCGCTCTTCTTGTTTCCTATACCGTGCTTTTCTGAAAACCTTCTCAGAAAGGCATGTGAAAGCGATGCTCTTCTTTCTGAAGGACCAATACTATTCTGTGTGTCGCTCTGTTCAGCCCTTGATCTTATCAATATGAAACTTACTGAGCCGCACACTTTGGATAAGTGCCCACTTCGCACTTTGCACCCTACCTGGTCAGGGTGCCTTTTCTAAGCCATGCAAGCACCTGCCAATTACAATTTGCTCCCTGCTTATGTTTTAAGAAAAAAAAAAAAAAAAAGCCGACACTTGTCCATGGTCAAAAATTTTACCTGCCAATATTTTCTCTGCAGATCAATAGTTTCCTTAACGTTTGAGTTATGATAACAGCCTGGTTCTTCTGTCTTCCTAACAAAGTCTTATACTTTATTGGGGACCAGGCAGGTGTAGTGATGACAGGAAGTTCAAGGATACCTTGGTCCATGTAGTGAGGCTATCTCAGAAGAGGAGGTGGGCTAAGCCTGAATCTCAGAGATGGAGTACTTGTTTTTCTCCATGCGATGTCCTAAAGCAGTTTATCAAAATTGTTCACGTGGAAATACTGTCTCATCATACTGGCTTCCCCTTTCTACCTAGCTCAGCAGTTCTCAGCCACCTGGTGAGGAATAAAGGTTCTGCACGTGAGAGGAACTCCTGGAATCTCACATTTCGTGGCTTTTTGGCAACACCATCTCAGGTCTTCACTATGCAGGTCTTCAGTTCGTTTCCGCCTGGCTTGAGCTGAAACCTCTGCTCCTGCACACAGTGCCGGCTATCACACCCTGCGCTGCTGAGCCAGGGCTTCGCCCTGCAATCATTGCTCCTAAGAGCACACAGGGCAGTGTCTTTCATTGAATAGGTTTCCATGCTACTAAAATAAAGGTTTGGACAGAGAAAAGGGGACTCTCAGAGGCAGGTGGTAGTGATATCGGGAATGATAAGTCATTAGTTGGATTAAATAGATTCTTTCCAAATTTCCACTGTTCACATTGTGTAAAATGCTCAACAGTACATTGTGCCAGATAGCTTGTAAAAATGGGCTTGACTGAAAAAATTAACCCCAGGCCTCACGGAAAGTAAGAGGCAGTCTGGCTTGGTACTGACAGGTACAGTCATTTCCTTAGTCTGACTCCTCTTCTTTTTGACATGAAGAATTACATAGGAAAGAAAGGAGGAAAGCAGAATAAAGGGGAAAGAAGGAAGAGAAAAGAAAGGAGATGAGAAATAAAGGAAAGGCTCTAAAGGCTCTACAAAAACAAAAAGAAAGGAGATTAATGGAAAAAGAATATTTAATAAAGGCCTCTTGAGCTCTCACTCTGTCTTTTTTTTTTTTTTTTTTTTTTTCTGAGGCTGCTGTATTAAATTAAAGTCATACGTAGGTTTCAGAGGAAATCACATTTCTGCAGTCTGCTGAGCCCTCCTGACAATGCACGCTAACAGAATTGTAAATGTAAAGGGTGATGCTTGTCAGTGCCTGACAGTTCTAAATGGCCTTTTAGTTCAGTACGCAGAGCTGTCATAAAAAAACATAAAAATGCATATGCAGACAGCTGAAACTGCTATGCACATCATTATCTGCAAATGGTATAAGTGTCCCGAACAAAAGGCCTTCCAGCTTAAGGACATGCAGAAGACATTTCTCTGCCTCCAGCTTTAAAACAAAGTGCTGTCAAGAAAACACGATTCCCAGCACCAGAACTGAGGTTTTCCTGTCAATCAGTGAGGAGCTACATTTGTACATATTTTTCTGACCCTGCATATGAGAAGAGCATTCTTAACAGATGTGTATTTAACTTCTGGCAGCTGCATCTGTTTCTTCTACATTTTCCTTCTGATTTCTTTATTGGTGTTCTAACAGACCACTGGAGAGGGACATATGATTGTGGATTTGCTCATTTTCCCCTATCTTTACTTTCCCTCCCCTGCCTTCTGTCTCCTTTTGCCTTTAGAACACTCTTTGTTTTCTTGAGTTTTCTCTCTGTAATTAGGGAAGGCCAGAGGAGGCCAGGCTTGGGTGCATGACGATCAACTGGACGAGGTGTTTGTCATTCCTTCTCTGAGCAGGGATATTGTTTGTCGTCTAAGATGGAAAGATCCTTGGGGGCAAAGGCAATTTTTATAATATAATAGTTCCAAAACCTCACTGCACATAAGAATCTCATGAAGAACTTGTAAAATTCTCATTTCCTACTCATCTCAAGAATGATATCTAAATCAGAGTCCTTTGGGTTGGGACCAGGATATTCACACCTTTAAACCAACATCCTGCTGGCCATAATTTTTCATTCATTCAAGCAAGCATCAGAAAACATTTATCTGACATCTTCCCTGTGGAAGTCAGTGTTCTAAGGATCGAGTATTAGATGTGGAGAGGGAAAAAAAAAAAAAAATATATATATATATATATATATATATATATATATATATCCCAATGTAATGCAGATCCCATTCAAGTGAATGAGAAAAAGCAGTAAACATATAGAAATCTATAAATGCGATTGTTACAAAAAATGACAAATATCTGGGGAATAATTTGGACAATGGAGCAATGAATAATGATATCTCGAGTAGCAAATTCCGGAGTGGAGGACAGGAAAGAGTTCACTAAGGAGCTGATGTGTGACTCGAGCCACAAGTGACAATATACCCATTAGGAGATGGTCTACGAAGATCTCCTCTGTTGCTTTTTAGTCTTTCAACAGAAGATAAATTACGATCATGAAGTAACCAATGAAGAAAGAGATACTAAGAGCAATTAGTGACTTGCCATAAACTAAAGGTGGTTAATTTGTACATGCTAGTATGGCTGCTATTTAGATGTTTCCCAAAGCCTCATAGGTGGGGCTTTTTGGAGGTGGTTGGGTCTAGGGCATGGGTTCCTCAGGTTAAGGATGTGATGCTGGGATTAAGTGTGCCCCACTCTGGGTGGGACTGCTAACTGTCCAGAGGGCAGGTAGCCCGGATGGAGCATAAGGGTCAGAAAGAAGGTTTGTGGTGGCTGCTACTCTGCTGTAGCTTTGCTGCCCTGCTGCCTCCCTCCTGCCAAGAGCTGTTTCTCTTCTGAGATGCTCCTCCATCACGTCATCCTGCTTTGTAGCCAGCCAACTATGGACTAAAATTTCTACACACTGGGATTCAGAATAAGCCTTCTTCCTTTAATGTTGAGTGTCATGTATGTTGTCTCCATGATGAGAAAATTTACTAGGACAGTCGCCAAGCACGTGTTTTTATCTCTTGCAGCCAGTAAAATCCAACAGAGTCAATTCTCAGTTTCATTTCTGTTTCTGCATGGATCCAAAGCCTGCCAAAAAGTACAGCCTTTCCAATCTACAGCAATGCCATGTTGAAACATAGATCTCAGTAAGAAAACCTTAACAATTTCCCTCAAGTGGAACTATAATGCCTTTGAAGTTGAAGAATTTAGACCAAAAAACAAAAATTCCATTCATATGTGGAAAATCCTAAGTAAGACTTTAAACTTCTTAGACCACCTATCACATCTTACAACCATAGTGTTTGGCCCACTAATACACTCTTCCAGACCTTTCCTAAGCTTTTGACTCTTGGCTTGAAGCCCTAAAACTTCAGGTGAATTTTAAAGAGACATAATGATCTTTAACAATGATTTCTCCCAGTGACCAACGAACTTCCCATGGTTGGAGACTAACTGGAGTTTAGACCTTGGAAGACAATGTAACTAACCAGCTACAAATATGGGCCCTGGAGTCAGAGAGCTTAATATCCTTTCTACTAGATGAGACAAGAGATAACCCAGGAAGCCTTGGTCCACTCAGGTTAGAATAGCAAGAACATGGAAGAGGCACTGTAAAGTCAGATGAGATGAAGCATGTGCGATGCTTAGTGCAGCATCCGATGTATAACAGATACCTAATGTTATCTATCGTTATTATAATTAATACCTCTCCTTGCACTGTTCAGGTAGGCTACTGCCATGTGACAAGCTGGGCCAGTCCCTGGCACACTGTTTCCCTTACCTTGAACAACACAGAAGGCATAGCCCCTCCCATTTCCAGCAGGCCCTGGTACCCTCTGGGCCCTATCATTTTTTACACTCTACTTTCCTACTGTATTTTCTTCTAATAGAGCTCACATCTTCTAGCTATTGTAAAAATATAATGCTCTCCTGCTCCATCTCTTGGGGTTTCATTCCTGTTAAGAGCAATTGCTTTTTATTGAATGTACAATTTTGTTGCTATGGAAAATATATTGTGATTAATGAGACTCTGTGACCAAGGTTACTTGGGACAGGGTTGGACTGGTTAGCCTCACCTCCTTACTTTTTATAGGGTCAAAATTAGCAGTCGCTAGAACTACATTA
Source organism: Myocastor coypus (assembly GCA_004027025.1). Taxonomy (NCBI): domain Eukaryota; kingdom Metazoa; phylum Chordata; class Mammalia; order Rodentia; family Myocastoridae; genus Myocastor; species Myocastor coypus. The sequence goes on from PVJA010008298.1 coordinate 35,196, forward strand.
TCAAATCCATCAGTGACTCTTAGAGGAGATGTAGTTTTAACTATTTCCTTGTGAGAAACGTGGAGATTTAGAAAAGAGGTGAGCCACTAAGTCTAATGAGATAGAATATACAGCTTGTATTAGAAACATACAAAGGAGAGAAAAACTAACAAGACAAATAGGGATTTATGAAGTTTGCCATACAAATAGTAGGGTTTGTATATGAAATTTACATAATTGGAGTGTCCTATCCCCATCAAGATTGACACTGATCCAAGAGGACCCTGGAACAATGTATCTCAATAACCCTCATTCTCTGGTTTTGCTACAGCACAAGGCAAGAAAGGTGACATCCAACAGGCTGACCTGATTGAGGAAGAGAACAACATCCAGGAAGAAAATTTCACTTCAGCACTGAAGTGATGACCTATGGCAGAGACCAGATGAGGGACAGCCTTTGGGATGAGGCTGGGGGAAGGTGACAGCTAACTAGAGATCTCTTGGGCTCGCTTGCTTGAAAAGCTTTGGCTCAAACCAGGAAGTTCTTGGGGCCTGTATTTAGTTGTGGGAGGCCAGCTTCAGTGGGAGTAAAAGTCAGAGGCTATGGTCCTGAAGAAGAACGCGTTTCACCTAATATAGACTCTTCGCTTTGGTGAAGGGCTCATCAAGAACCGTTCCTAGGGTTTGTCAATATCCAGTTGAAATTTGATGCCATTGTCGTCACTGAGTTTACTATTAGAGCCAAGATAACATAGTCATGGTTGGCAATTGGTTTTCTCTTTCTGCCAAGTGTTTTGACTAAGTGGAGTTATAAACAATACTGTGGTTCACTTGCAAAGAGTAGGGCACTGGGCCAAAGAATTCGCAAACACTAGCACAAAAAAATGAACAAAACACAGGAATGTGCAAAAGCAAGAAATTGCCTCTGAAGACCCCCAGCTTCCCCAAACCTGGTTCAGGGGAAACTGAGGGGAAGAAAGTCACAAACTATAAAGCAGACAGGTCTGAAAGGGTAATAATGAAGGTAAAACAGGAAGGTGTGAGAGAATTTAAAGAAGATAACAACGATCAGAAAATGATATGAATGAAATGAGTAATCAGGGAGTCTAGAAAAGTTACTAATAAACAGCTAGTGGAGCTAACAAAATAGGTGCCTAAAAATGAGTGCCTAGCACAGAAAAGAATGAGAGTCCAAGAGAAAGGTCCAAGTACAAATCCAGGTGGCCAAAACCAGGATTGAACGTGTGGGTAACAGAAGCAAGCAATGTGAAAACAGAGAGTCAGGCCTAGAGCTTAGGCCTGAGGGCAGTGATCAATTAATGAGAGAAATCTGAGAAATAATAATGGAATATGAAAAGTAGGTCCAACAGCTCCTAGAGGACTCAAAAGGGAAGAGGACTTTTATATTAATAAGAGTGACTGGCATTAGAAAAAAATAAAAGAAAACAAAAAATGTATCTTACACAAGTCTTAGCACAAAGCTTTCCAGACATACAAAAATTTAACATGAAAATAAAGCATGTAGAACCCTAAATAACCACAACACAAAGAATGTTCCATGCCACATAACAGTTAAAAGAGCAGAGGTAAAACACAAGAACAGAATGTTAAAGGCTGGTAGAAACGAGCAATGAGTCACCTCTCGATAAAAACTGACTAGAACTACAACAGATTTCTTAAAACGAACCTTACAGGAAAGCAGAACACATGAGGTGTTTATTTCAAGCTCTTAAAAAAAACAACTTTCAACCCATTGTGCTATATCATGTAAAACTATCTTTCAAAATTTATGGAGTAATAAGATAATTCTATGGTTAAAAAAAAAATTCCTAAAGAAGTGAATGACTCCCAAACCAACTCCCTAAAAAATCCTTAAGGATATCCTAGAAGGAGACAATGAAGCTTACTTTTCTGTTGCTTAGGCAAAATACCTGACAAGGTTAAAGGAGGAAAGGCTTGTTGCAGCTTGCAGTTTGTAGGGATTTCAGGCCATCATCAGCGGGCCAAGCAGGAGAGCAAGGCACACAGGCATCACAGAGGAGATGCAGCTGGCAGGCCGAAGGCAGCACGCAACCCAAGCAGGAGCCCTGCCTTTCCTCTCTCCATTTATGGTCCATCCAGACTGTAAGCCTGTTGCTTGGTGCCACTCTCACCCAAGTTTGGGGCTTCCATTATTCACTCCCTTAATCCACATTCACACACATCCTGAGTCAGCCACCTTGAAGCTCCCACCTGTGTCTGCATGATGCGTGGGGGGGGGGGCGTCTAGATACAAGATGCTACAGAGACTAACAGTGCCAGACGGTCCAAGAAAATGAACACATTAGGGAAAGCTAGCAATAAATGAGTAGGGAAAGAAAACAAAAGGAACAGAAAATTAATGCAATGCTATGAATAAGCCACTACCTATTAATTATAACTATTAATGTAAAAGGATGTAACTCATCAGTCAAAAGATAGATAAGCAGAATGGATCAAAAATGGTATGCTGTGACCAAGAAACTCAAGCAATAAAAAGAAAGATTAATATTTAAGGGATGGAAAACAATATTCCATGCAATGGGAATATGAAAATAAAAAGGAATAGATATTCTACTTTTAGATAAAGTTGACTTTAAGCCAAAGCTGATCAAAAGATACAAAGAAGGGCATTAAACATTGCTATTCAACAGGAAAAGATAACATTATAAACAGGTATGCAATAATCCACAGTGCACCCAATTTTGCACTACAAATTCTAATGGTCATAAAAGATCATGTAAACATCAATACAACTATAGTGGGGAATCTCATTATTCTGCTATAAAAATAGATGACACATCAAAGAAAACAATTAATAAGACATATCAGAGTTAAACCAAGTCTTCAAACAAATGGACCCAACAGATACATGTAGTGTTCTGTTCGTCAAGCGAATACAAATTCTTCTTGGCTATATGTTGTGATTTCTCTAAAGTTAACCACGTATCAACTATGAAAGCATGCTTAAGTGTATCAAAAAGCACAGAAATATCACCATGCCTATTATTGAATCACAGGGCGACGAAATCAAAAGCAAAAGAAAGCACAGAAACTACTCAAACATGGAAACTAAAGAACACACTCTTGAGTAATCAGTAGGTCATAGAAGAAATTAAGGAAGAAACAATGCTGTTCTTAGATTTAGATGATAATGCCAGAGCAACATGTCACAACATACGGTGCACAGGGAAGGAAGTTCTACAATGAAGTACATATACATAATAGAGAGCAGTTGGTGCCCATATCAGTGAGCTCAAATGAATAACTTGCATTACAAGCTCTTAGAAAAGAAAGAGCAATCCAAACCCAGAGCCTACATAAGGAAGGAAATTATAAGATCAGAGCAGAAATTAATTTTTTTTTTTTTTTTTTTTTGGTCTTTTTGAGACAGGGTCTCGCTGTGCAGTTCAGGCTGGCCTTGAGCTCACTTTTGTAGCCCAGGCTGGTCTCGAACTCACACCAATCCTCCTGCCTCAGCCTTCCAAGTGCTGGAATTACAGGCATGAGCCACCACGCCCGGCTTAGAGCAGAAATTAATGGAATGGAGACTAAACAATACAAAGAATCAATGAATTGAAGAGTTGGTTCTCTGAAAGAATGAACAAAACAGGCAACTTTAGCCAATCTTACAAAAAATAAAAAGGAAGAAAAGAAACCAGTCAATGAAGTGAGAAATCAGAAAAAGTAAAATCATAATGGAAACTTCCCAAAATTATTAGCCACTCCCTCGAGTATATGCCAAACAATTGGAGAAAGTGGAAATGGAGAGATTCCCAGACATGGGAAATAGTGAAACTGAACCTAAAAGATGTAAAAACCCTGAACAATCCATACAAGAAATGCAAATAAAGCAGCAGTAAATAATAAAAGCTACTAACTAAGAAAACTCAAGACCTGAAGAATCCATAGCCAATTCCTATAAGAACTTCAGGGAAGTTCTAACACCAGTTCTAACCCATTCTGGAAACATTTGAATGAAATCATTGTTAGATGCTTACATTATCCTGCAGCAAAACCCAGACAACAATTTAACCAAACAGTATAAGCCAATTTCTCTAAGGAACAGAGATGAAAATAATCTTAACAGGATCATGGCAAACATAATTTATCAAAAAGGTCATACACTATGAAAAAGTAGGCTTCATCTAAGGATGCAAGAATGACTCAACATATGCAAATTAATACATGGAATCTATCCTATAAATAGGAACAAAGGCAAAAATTACATGCTGATCTCAATAGATGCAGAAAAATCCTCTGATAGAATCCAATACCATTCATGATAAAACCTGGAAGAAAACAGGTATAGAAAGTCTGTACTTCAATAAGATAAAAGCCGTTTATTACAGAGTGATCTTGATACTGTTACTAAATATGGGGAGAATATGAAAAGAACAAGCTCAGGATGTCCATTAGCATAACTGTTGTTCAACACAGTTCTCAAAACATTAGCCAGAGAAATCAGGCAAGAGAAGGAAATAAAGGGTATGTATGTATGTATATATATATATATATATATATATATATATATATATGAAAAGATGAAGTAAAAATATCATTATTTGCATATAACATGATCTTAACTCCACTGGAACTAATAACTAAATTCAGCAGCATGGCAGAATAAAAAATAAACACACAAAAATAATAACATTCACATATAATGAACTCATTGGAAAAAAAATTATATTCACAGTAACATCAAAAAAATTGGATACCTAGGCATTAACCTAAATAAGGAAGTGCAGGGATTCTAAATGCAAATTACTTCACTGTATAAAAAAGAAACTGAGGGAAATGTCAGAAAAAGGAAAGATATATCTTAGGTCTCAATAGGCAGAATCAACATAATCAAAATGGCTTACACTTCTAAAACCTATACCAGATTTAATGTAGTTCCAATTAAAATACCAACGTTTCTCTCAGAGCTGGACAAAACAATCCTAAATGTATAAGAAATCATAATAGAGCCCCAAAACAAAAGCACTCCTGGACCATAAAAGCAAAGCAGGTGGCAACAACATCCATGACGTGAAGTTGTACTATAAAGCCAGTGATTAAAACACTATGGTACTGGCACAAAAACAGGCATGCGGGTCAATGGAAAGGCATAGAAGTAGGCACAAACAACCCCAGGAAATACAGCTATTTAATTTTGACAAGGGATCCAAAAGATTACACTAGAAAAAAAGATATCTGGGACAATTTGATATCCACAGGTAAAAGATTGAGTCTAGACCCACATATTTCACAATATACTAAACTCAAATCAAAATGTATCAATGATCTCAATGTTAAGAGAGAAAGAATCCACTGGAAAACAAAACAGGTACAACTCTTGAAGGCATAGGTGTAGGCAAGGACTTCCTCAATGGTGTGGGAATAATACCAAGAATCATTTCTTTATCTCTTGCTTTTTTTATTACCGTAATTTTTTTTACATTTACTTTAAAGAGAGTATAGCAATAATTGATGTGACGTTAGAAGCAGTATGCACTTAGACTAACATGACAGGTATTTCATACACAATTTTAGTATTACACATCTCTATCTTCAGTATAGTCGCTTAGTTCACAGATAGCAGCATACACAGTTACTCAGGATAAGAATTCTACCCATTAGCATTGTCCTGATACAATGTTATACATGATTTGATTTCTAAATTTCTGTGTAAAAACGTGTAATTGTTTTTTCATGTTCTATAGGAATTTAAATTTTAGAACAGCCATAGTTGTTGGAAAATAGCAGTTCCATGTTTTGTCTAAAGCGTTTGATATTCAGACAGATAATGATGTTAAGCTCAACTGTCTCTTTTACAGGGTAATAATATCATTAAGTTTCTCTCCTGGACATTTAATAGCTAAAGTTTGTAGACCAAAAATTAGAGAAATAGAAGGGCTACAAGGATAGCCAATAATTTGGTCCTAGCTCTTTGAGGTCAGTGAGGACTCAGGACATAAGAGAACCTGTATTATAATATCCCATAATTCAGTGATGTCCCAAATTTTCTGTTCAAGGAGATTATGGGGCCACAGAAGAAAGTGATTGACGATGTATAGTGCACCTAAGAAGAATCACCTAGGGAGAAAACATTCTCTCAGGCTTTCATAGAGAGCAAACTGGTCAAGCAATGGCCGTGACTCATACAGATGTCTGACACTGGCATCTACAAGATGCTGTACATCGTTTCAAATCCTGAGGGGATTTGACTGACCTTGCCAAGTACAAAAGTTCCATTTTCTGTTATATAGGTCTTGCTTTAACTTCATCTTAACCATCCAGCAGAAAAGGATAAACATGAGGTTTAAAAAAGTAATGCTCTATTCATATGCTGAGGTATAAAAGGCTCAAGTCAGCACCTCCTGATAATTGTGAATTCTGCTGATAACTCACTACTATTATGGACTATTGGGCTATATTGGGTTATTTTGCTGAATTTAAGTACCCACAATCTTTAGATTGCCTTCAAGTATGAAAAAGTCCTTTAAAAATTTTTCCAAATACAGCTTCACTAACTGCTGTGGAACACCCATCTTTCACAAAACAAAACAAAAAACAAAGGGGGGATATAAATAAAGGACCAATTTGCAGGGAAAAAGATATATGTATATATAATATGGTTAGCATAGAGATACAGCTACTTTCTCTTAGTTCAGTGAGAAGAAAGGTTTGTACTAATACTGTTTAGACATGATATCATGACTGCATCTTTTCCTCTGAATAATTACTATAAAGACAGTAATATGCAATGTGTTAATTATTGTAACTGTTCTACTAAACTGTTTTGAAATTGTTTCATTGTTATTTTATTTTTTTCTTATTAAATAAATAAAAGATAAAACAAAATAAACAAGCAAATAAAAATAGTCATAATGAAAAACCAAGATATAAGGAACAGAGATAGTTTTGCAGAGCTATATAATGTTTGTGTTTTAAGATCAGAGTTATTAAAACAGCTAAAAACTCAAAAGAAATTTAAAAGTTCATGAAGTAAACACTTTAAGGTAAGCTCAAAAAATAAAAGAATCAATAACGGCATCATATCAAATTGAAAATCTACTGTACAAAAAAGTAAAACAAAAACAAACAAAAAAACCTAGAGTGAATAGGCAATCTTTAGAATGGGGGAAGAAATTTTTTGTTTCCTAGCTATTCCTTACACACAGGACTTATATCGTGAATATAAGAGAACTAAAAAAAAATCTACCTGTAATAAAACTCAATGAAAAATGGTCAACTGAAATGAATAAATACTTCTCAGAAGTGCAAATGGCCTATAAATACAAGAAAAATGTTCATCATAACTTGCCCTCAGCAAAATGCAAACTGTAACCGCACTGACTGAGATATCAGCTTACCCCAGAAAACATGGCTATCACCACAAAAGTCTAATAATAATAAATGCTGGTGAGGGTATGAGCTAAAAAGCATTCATGTTGGCAACAATGTAAATTTGTATAGTCTCTACATAAATCAGTGTGACTATTCCTCAGAAACTAATAGTAGAAACTCCATTTGATTCAGCTGTTCCCCTTCTAGAATTTTCTCCAAACAGTTTAAGTCATATTATAGGAATACATGTATACTCATGTTTATAACAACAGAATTTATAATTCGTGGAAACGGTGTTTATGTCCATCAACCAAAGAATGGATAATGAAAACGTGGTATTTATGCACAATCAAGTACCATACAATCATGAAGAAAGATTGATAGGGCATTTATAAATAAATGGGTACAGCTTGCGAACGTAATATCAAGTAAAATGAGTCTGACACACAAGCTCAAACATCACACGACCTTTCTTATAAATGAAAGAAATGTTTAATTATCAAAATAAAGTAGAAGAGAGATAAATAGGAAGCAGAGAAAAGTTCAGATACTTCCCAAATATTTACATAGTACATTGTATCCAAATTATTTTAATATGTGTGCTAATTTGTTTCATATATACAACTAATTTATCTTATGTCATCAAAAAGAAAGTTTTGCGTTATGGTCTGTTTGTTCCTTTTTGTAAGAATCGGTTTGGTTTATACTCCTGAACAACTTTAAAAGATAATAATGCAGAGTCATAACTATTGTTATGCCTTTATTGTTACTACATTTTGGGTTTATATAAAACAGAGAAATGTATATGATTATATCTATGTGAAAAACATGGCATGTGTATATATATATATATATACCACTATATATATTTATACCTATATATTATATATATATATATATATATATATGTAAATTTGCAACAGATTTCAGAAAAAACAGTATAATCTTTCACGGAGAAAAGCACTCCATGATATTGACATAGGGAGCCGCCAAATGATATAGGGAAAACTGATCTCCTAGCCTGACCTGGGATAAGTCTGTGCTCTCTAAAACTGAAGAATGAATTTTAGGAACAAATGGAGGTAATGAGCAGAACATATTTATTGAAGGAAAGAAAGCTCCTGTCCAAGAGAGGGAAAGGAAGGGGCTCCCGAGCAGGTTGCTCCCAGGAAGCTGTCAATTCCAGGGACTTTTATAGAATAAAACCATGCAGTGGGGTGAAAACCATGGGAACTGGCTTAGGTGGTCATGAGATGGGACAAAACTATGGTCAACCAATGAGATTACAAGCACCATTGCTCAGGTAAAATTGATTAAAGCCAATATCAAATGGGGAAGCGAGTCACACAGTAAGCAGAGCATGAATACAACAGGGTCTCTTCCTGTTGGGGGTTGGGTTAGTGACTCATTTAGGCTCTCATAAGGTGACTGAGACCTATTTAGAATACCAGTCCTTGATGTGCATTCCTAAAGAAGTATGTGGCTACATTTGTTTCCTCTTTTGTCTCGAGGTCTGGCCCACAACAGGAGTCTGTCTGTCTCTTCTAAGTTGTAAAGTCACCTTACCTTCTATATTATCTCCTTGAAGTCCTGGCCCTGTTTGACTGCCTATAATATTTCTATCTAATTCAGCTGCCTAAAACAGTATGTTCACGGTAGGTTTAAATGAACTATTTCATAGTACGGAAAACTTACCATTTCTAACAGTAGATACTTGGATAACTTCTATATTTTTATGCAATATGTAAACTGGCATCTTGGAAACTTTTACCATGGATTTTTTATTTTATTTATTTAGTTTTTTGCTTGGGGGAAAGGGTCTACAGGGTGTTCAGGTTCTCATTTCTAGACCAGAGTGTTAGTGATTCACCTGTTTACAGCCTCCCAAGAGCTAGGATTGCAGGTGTGTACCACCACACTCAGTCTCCATTGCCAGCTCAGCACACCCTGGGGATTGAACCCTGGGCCTGGGGGCCTGCTTGCAGACGCTTTAATGCACTGAGCTATTTGGCCAGCCCTTATCCTGGATTTTTTTAAAAAACAGTGAAGGATAAGATTATCCAATTTATCCGCTAAATGTTAATGTTGAGGAGTGATCTAGAGCTCTTATTAGCGAGTGAGCACACTTCCTTTTCTACAGGATTACCTTCAAAATTAGCACAGTAATTTTCTTCATGGTATGTCAGTGTCTGCCAAGCTGAAGCCAACATTTAGAATTCTAATCTCAAATTCAGGAGAAAAGTTTGGGACAGAGCAATGGATTCTGGAGTCGTTGATATTTTTATTTATGGCTTCCCTTGTGGAGAAAGGGAGATGGTTAGGTAACAAGAAGATATATGATGAGAGAATAGAGGCAGATGAAAATCCCTAGATCACTCCTTTTTTGTAACATTATACATTTGCTACTCACAATAATTACAGAACTCAGACGTGATGGCATCCACCTGACCAGTGTGCTCACTGCTGCAAAACATTACTCCAGTCTTGATAAATAATGCAAATTTCTTAGTTAGTCTCTTTAAATCAACTAGTATATAAAATACTTGTCAAAAATTCTGAGAATTTAACCCCTTTCTTTTCAATTTCCACATTGCTTTCTGAATTCCTACATCTTTTCTCTCTCTCTCTCTCTCTCTCTCTCTCTCTCTCTCTATATATATATATATATATATATATATTTTTTTTTTTTTTTTTTTTTTTCATCCTTGGTTCTTTTGTCCAAAATAGCATCCTTCTCTTCCCATCCATCCAACTCATTTTGCCAATTTCTGCTTTAAGCTCTAATGGGCAGCATCAGGACAGCTGCATGAATTCCTCTCCTCTCTGTCTTCATACAGACGAAGGCATAACAAGTCCCACCATTTCCACCTTCCCTTAGGCTTCTACATATTCACTTTTAAAATTAATATTATTACTTAAAATTCTTACATGGAACCTCTGATAAACCGATTTTTAGTAATAGCGTATCACTCGTCTCTTCAGATTTTTCTTTATCCCAAAACATTAACAGTACACCTTCATGTTGTAAATTATAAAACTTTCTGTGCAAAGAGCTAATGGTAGAGCCGAGTGGCATGCTGGGAGAGACCCTCCTGTGGCTGCCCAAGTGTCTTCCACTTGCACGGTGCAGGAGTATCTGAAGTGACCGCACATGCTGAGCTTCACAACTGGCCTAGGCGCAGTAGCACAAAGCAAACTGAGGTTGGTTCATAACCACTGATTCACTTAAGAGTATTGAACAAGTTTAAAATCTATCAGAATTAACATTTGCATGCAACAAATTTTCTAGAAAGATCTCCTGGCAAAAATCTTTCCTAGAATTCAGATCAACGTTATGCCCCATGTACCCTCAACAATGACAAAATGTTTTCTTTAAGGAACTAGTTCGGCCTTATCTTTTGCATTCTTAGCAAACCCACATTGGCTCTTAGAAATCACCACATTTTTGCTCAATCTCCAAAGCTTCTCTAGTGAATTATTCTATCCTACAATTTGGGGCAAGTATAGTTAAAATTAAATTCCTCTGTATAGTTCCCAGAATTTGTTGTTAAAAAGTCATAAAACTGTTTATTTGCCTCCAGAATTCTGGCATGGATTTCCTTCCTGAAACAGTCTTAAAAATTACAAACAGCTTCACTTACCATTATATGGGATCCACATTCACACCCACACACATGTTGTTACTCTCCCTGCTTTTTTCTTCTCTAGCACTGCCCAAAGAAATCTCTAGCTCTTCTGTCATTTTCTTCTCCAGTCATTAAGCTGAAGTGGTTCCCTTCCTTTTCCTCTGGATGGCCTGAATGTGAAGTTGGAGAAGCCTTGCTTCCCGGTGTACTCCACCGTGTGGCCAGTGCTATCGGGTTTTAAAACACTAAGTATGAGATATGGAGACAAGGAATTCTGTGCGAAGCCCTGAGTTCTGATCTTTAATGTGTTATTAAATGTTCTACTCTTAGCCTGAGGTGTTTAGTAAACAATTTCTGTTGCTGCTCACCTTACCATTAGAGCCTCTGTAGTAAGGCATGGTGATATATGATGGTAATTCCAGAACTCAGGGAGGAGAATGCAGTAGGATTTCAAGTTCAAGGCCAGCCTAGCCAATGTAGTAAGAACCTGCCTCCAAAAAGGTATGTGTTTTTGGGCTTGAAAGAACTGAAGATGCAGCTTGGCGTCAAGGCCATGGGCCCAACTCCCAGTACTTCAGTAAAGTAAAATACAAGAGTATTTTTTACTTTTCTCATTGATTTCACAGGATGGCTGAGAAAATCAACAGAAAAATATATGTTTAGCTTTTACCTGTAGGTTTTAAAATTTGAACCTCAGAGTTCAAGGCTGGGGCGGTGCCCAGTGGTTCTTCACTTTTTTCTGTCTTTTTTTTTTTTTGATGTTAACTTCCAAATTGTTTCCGATTTCAGTTTGTTGTCACCCTTTTAGCCAGAATGTCCTTAGTTACCAGTAGCTCATCCTCACACAATGCCCTGTGTATTCTCTGCACTGTGATTACCGACTAATTGGGACAATAATCCAGACTTACGAAGAAATCGCTTATAACGTATCACATTACCTCTCCAGACAACAAATACCAGTCTCTAGGCCACCACAGAAGTTTTACGCTGACAACTGCCAGGCATGACAAATCCAGGCTCAGCAAATTCAAAGTCTTCCCTTGAAGAGGAGATCAGAGGGAAGCAAGCTCCAAACACATAGAGATATTTGTTAAAATGTTTAAATATATACCCTTGAAGCACCTTTTTTACTTTACCTTTCTAGAAAGCACCTACTTCCATATCACATTTAACAATATTGAAACTACCATCTTCTAAAATCATCTTACAATAATGTTTAAGAATTTTTTTTGTTTACTTCTTGAGATAAGGTTTCATTCTGTAGTTCAGCTTGGCCTTGAACTTACTGTGTTGCCCAGGTTGGCCTCAGACTCCAGGTGGCCTGTTCACTTCAGTCTCCCTGCGGCTATAATTGTAACGCATGCCAACATACATGGCTGGGAAATATTTTTATCAGCTTCTAAAGCAAATTCTTCTTTTAAATTTCTTTCATACGTCATTTAAGTTTTCAAAACTCAGGGTTATATGTTGCAAGCCTGTCTGCAGAATTGAGCAAAAGATATACTTTCTCTTGCACACTACTTAAAATATTTAAATTTAAATGTCTTCGGTAAAGGTATGTTGTTTTCTAATTGCTGCAGTCAGTAGCAGTCTCCGTCATCTATGGCCGCTAACTTAGGCTATCAGAGTAAGAGAGTTTGGCTCTTGGCACTGAAAATCATAGATCCCAGTTGTACAGTGACAGGAGTCAGAAATAAATGGCTGCTCAGCTTTCATGAACTCTAGCATGGTGATTTTCATTTCAATTTTTTCTCTCCAAGCCCCAATTTTTTCTATATAATAACAAGACTTTCCTGCCAATGAAGGATAAATGAGTGGATCGCATACAATATTACCTATGAATTGAGTAGAGGACATTATAAAGCAGAAAGCCTTGGCCAGTCCAGCACAACCCTCAGCATGTACACTTACACAGATACCCTGCATCGCTACCAGCACCTGCCAATCAAGCTTTGTAAGCTGAAGAAATACAAAAGACAAAGCATCATTCACCCTGGTACCTAATGTCCGATATGGATTCCGTTTATACGTGACTATCTACAATTTTTTAGGCTAAAAATTACTCCGCATAGTTGCTTAATGGCCTTTTTACCTTCCCTTTAATCATGTCTGGGGCTTCTCACCATTCCCCATTAAAGTTTTCACTTGTCTCTTTGATCATTCTCCTGATCCTTATTTGCATGTGGAGTTGTACGTCATGTATACTCTGTTTCTGGGCTGGCTGATAGCATCGGAGGCCAAATGTACTGAATAGCCTAACAAAAACTGGAAAACTCGTATTCTTCCAGTTACTTAAAACACACAAATTGGCATATGGTGGGCACATGAAATAGATACAACTAGATAGGTGTAGAGCAACAATGCGACGGTACATTGGCGGCTATGCTGCAGGCATTTTCACTAGAACTCTTAAATGCTGATGTCTTTGGTCACAGTGCTGTCTCCGAGGTTCCCCTCTCCTGAGTGATTGCAATGAGGACCCAGTAAGGAGGACACCAGACTAGAAACAACGGTCTTCTATGCCACTGTACTCGCAGTCAAACACAGTGGAGGTTCTTCCTAGTACAGAGAGTCTGTTCTGGAGTGGCAAATGTGAATAATTACTCTCTGAAAACCCCCACTGCCAGGAGTACGTTTTAGAGAAATCAATCATAAGGTATGAAGACAGGGGTTTCAGGATACACCACAAGTAATAGTGCCCAACTGGAAGGAATTCAGATACTCAGTGAAAAGGAACAGTTAAGCACTGACAGCACCATGAAACACTATACAGCTCTAAAAGAATAATCCAAGTCATGGAATTCACTCTGACATAAAAATAAAAGAAGAAAAAACACATTTATTTTTGAATGAAAAAAGTTATAGGCTAATTCATATAAAGACACATTTTTCTAATGAACATTCCCCCTGTAATAGAAACTCTACACTCCCCATGAATGGTTTTGAATTCATGGTAAAAATTCTCACCGACAAACAAAACTTTGAGGAGTGAGATGAGATGAGGGACGGGCCATTTTTACTTTTCATTTTGTATTTGTCTTTAATATTTAAGTGCTAATAAGGCGAAGATATGACACTTGTGATTTTTTAAAAGAGAAGAAAAATGTTTGTCAGCCACACCCTCTCCCCTCACACACAGGCCTTCCATCCCAAATGTTAATCTGGCTGTTACAGAAAAGAAAATGATGGAAGCGGTACTGGCAGAATTTCTGTGCAGATCAACACCATTCTGCATCTTTTCCATTCAGCATTCCACAAAGCACACCAGGGCCAAGTCCAGTGTGTGGGAAAGTGCGCCTTCCCCTGTGTGGAGACCCAGTTGTAGTTACCAAGGCCCCTCCCTTTGGTAACGACCAGACACCCACACACATCCTCAGGAAGGTCAAAAGGGAACAGCAAGAGTAAAACAAAACATGATTTTAGAAATGTGAGCAGCTTTTTCACTTCCAAAATGCTTTCCTTCGCATGAAAATCATGACATCATGCATGTTTCCATGAGTTCCTGATTGAATTCATAAAATAAATGGTGATTCTACCCATAGAAAAAGTAGGAAATCGGACACATCACTTCTTTATCAGATAGGAAGCCCTGTGCTGGGAACAGCACTGGATTTTGCTGCATAAAAGTCATCATAGTTAAGTCTGCGTCTTTTTCATAATTCACACGAGGGGCCTGTATCTATCTTGAAATGTTAGTCTCAGGAAAAGAACAATCATGGAATTTCCACATTCACGGAAAATCAGCACCTCCTGAGCTGATTAAACATTCACACTTCCATTCACAAAATAAAAAGTAGATAATGTCCTGTAATTTCATATTTGAATTTTCACCTTGAATCTTCAGCAAACTAAAGCAGTAAAGCAGAAAATCTAATACTCAGCAGGCTGTAAGTGTTCGGAGCGAAAGAAATAAACTCAGGGAACTTGTAACGATATTTGGGAGATATTTCTGAATGGGTGATGGGGTGATGCTCTTTGTTAGCTGGTTAAGATCAATCTTTCTCTGAAGGAATGAATGAACTGGTAAAATATGATCGGGTTATATAAAATACACTGGCTAGCTTTGGAATCTTTGATAACTGAGACTGTGGTAGTATCATCAAAGCCTTGCTACCTCAATGATGTTACTAAAACTTTCTGTGTCATCATATTATCATCTGCTAAAGCATGAATAAGAATCCCTACCTCTCTGCGAAGTCTGTGATGAGAATAAATGACAGGGTATGCAATAAAACACCTTGAAAGTTAAGAGAGCATGTATACAGTCAGTAGTATAAGCAGAAATTATACCAAATAAAAACTGAATCAGCTTCTGTAACTTCCATTAGGTGTTATCTTCAATTGCCAATGGGCATAATTAATAATAACTAACTAATAGTGCAAGAAATCATTAGAATTCCCTCATGCTAGGCGCTGCATGAGCCACTTGGAAAGGTGGTTGTTTCCCTCTTCCTACTTGCAGGTATACTGTGGGTATCAATGAATGTCCATCTGATCAATAAATAAGACAAAAGAGAGATAGTAGGAAACAGGTATATATTTTAGAAAGGGAAAAAAGTGTTTTTGGAAATGGAAATTAGAGGGAAAAGTCAGTGAAGGACCTGGAAAACGATCAAGATAGGTTACATGTTGGTATTAATTCTCCAAAATGAACATAATTATTATGGCAAAAAATTTATAAAATACAACAAGGAAGATGCATCAAATACTCTGGAAACTAGAGAGTGCTACTCTCCCACATGACAATGTTATAAATCCTTTTCAGAAATGAGAACAATAAAACTATATTGCCCCTGGATGGCTGAGCTGGAGAGAGGCTTTATGATACTTTCCTGTAAGTAACCATTGTCCTTGTTCTTTCTGATTCACTTCATAACCCCTTTTCTTCCAATCCTTCCCTCCTGTGTTCTACAATTGCCCCAAACCTCCATGATCATCCTGTGCCTTCCAACCTTGCTCCTACTCTATTCAACCTCATTCGTCTCTCCATTCTAATTCCTGTCTTCCTGAACTCATATACAAGGTAAAATCATTCTACTAAGTGGAAAATCAGTGGATACAAATTCCTGGTATAAGTTGAATTATATTTCTGTAGGCCTTACTTTTATGGTTATAGCTATCAGGCTAACAGTTGTCACAGTTTGTCAGTATCCAAGTATTCTTGCATCTGTTGTTTTTGCCAAATGAACTACTTTGACCAGAATATCACAAAACTATAACCGGTTTTTCTTCACTCTATGACAATATCATGATTTTGAAGGGGTCACAATCATCACCATAGCTCAGTACAAAAGGAATGGGCTCTAAGCCAAATTGATAGCAATTCTTTAGACTTAATATATTAGGAAGGTAGTTTCTTGTGGTAGATAAAAAGACCACAAATCACCTATATGTAAAAGACATCCAGGGCAGAACAGATAGCTCAGTGGACTAAAGTACATGCTTAAGCAAGGGCAGGGGACCAGGGTTGGATTCCCTTGACATGCTGACCCTACCCCCAGGGCCACTGGGTGTGGTGATCTGTGTGTGTAATCACAGCACTTGGGAGGCTGTAAACAGGAGGATCACTATGAGTCTTATCTGTGCAGTGGGACCCTGTAGAGCCTGTCCTAAATACTTAAAAAAAAAAAAGACATCCAGAGGAACAGACACCTTCTGAGAAGGCCCTAATACCAATGATAAGGTTATCTAACATAAGAAATCTACAAACACCAACACAGGAAGCAAAATAAAGCAGGTAATAGGAAATGACAAGATGAGGAAGCAAAAGGCACTCTGAAATTCAGAACCCATTCAGAACAAGTCCAATGCTTAAAGAGTCAAAAGAAATTATGGAGCTATCTAATGGAACTGTGAGAAATGATAGGAGCAAAAGTAAGCAAGTAGGTAAATAAATAGACAATTGAGGCCACAGAAAAAAATAATTTCTAATGTAAAAAAAAAAAAAACCTACCAAAATAAAAAAACAAAGGCAGACTCAGATAAACAGAGAAGCTCAGGAAGATGATGGAAACCAGGAATGACAAATATAGACAAGAAATGGAATTATTGAAATATATCCAAACAGAAATGCGATTAGAAATTCCCTTGAAATTGTACAGAGCAGATCAAATGAAGGCAAGGATAGAATATTGGATCTAGAAGACAGGAATGTAGCTGTGGACCAGGAAAAGAAATATATCTTGAAAATCATTGTGGGCCATGAAAAATCAGTCCAACAGCTATAAGGCAAAGCAAAGAAGAGCAACATAAAGTCAAATGGAATCAGTGAAAAAGCTGGAGATAGTTCAAAAGTCATTAAAAACCTCTTCACAGAAATAATGGCAGCAAACTTCCCAAATAGATAAAACATTTGACGTACAAATAAATGAAGCATATGGAACCACACATAGTCATAGCCAAAATACATCTACACCAGGGCACATAGTAATCAAAATCCCAGAAATTCAGCACAACAACAAAATATTAAAGGCAGCTAAAGAAAATAAACGTATCACCTATAAGGAAAGCCAATGAGAACCACAGAAGACTTCTCATCACAAACCCTCAAATCCAGGAAAGTTTTAGGTGAGGTATTTTAAGACCTAAAGGAAAAAAGTCTTCAACCCATCTCGATGTATCCTATAAAACTATATTTCAACATTGGTGGAAAAAAAATTCTTTCACAACAAAGAACTGAAGAAATTTATGACCATAAAACCAACTGTACAGAAAACTGTGAAGAACATATTAGAAAGAGGTACCAAAGACCACAAACACATGAACACCCATAGAAAGAAACTGCTAGGCAGGGCAGGCAATTAAGTGGAGGAGGCATGAAAAGCAAAAGTTAACACATATCAGTTATAGCCATCAACATAAATGGCCTCAAATCATCAATCAGAAGAAACAGACTTGCAGAAAGGATTAAGAAACAAATTCCAACAGCAGCTGAATTTGAGAAATACAGTTAATTCAAAGAAGAATTTCATTTATTAAAAGTCAAAGCATGGAAAACAATTCTTCATGCCACAGGAACCCAGAAAAAGCAGGGGTAGCTATCCCGTGTGCAGACAATACAATCTTTAGGTCAAGACTGATCAAAAGTAATAAAGGTCGCTCACTACATACTTGCTAAGGGAAAACTCCAAGAAAAGACAAGAAGCATAAATATTTACATGTCAAGCATGGGTTCAGTCAAATACATAAAACAAAAATTAACAGACATGAAACACCAAGTAAGCACTACCTCAATTGAATTGAAGAACCTTAATATTTCATTCTTACCAATAAATAGATCAACTAGAAAGAAATCAACGAAGAAATAATATTATTAAATCAAGCCTGTGGAAAATGGCTTGGTGGATGTCTACAGGCATCTGAAAACATCAGAATACACATTTTTTTTTCCTCAGATGTACACGAGACATTCTTTGTACATGAGACATTCTCCAAAATAAACCATGTACACTTGATAAACATACTTATGTAAATGTAGAGGAACTGAAATGATCCTGTGAATACTATCTGACAGTGCAATGAGACTAGAAATAAATGACAAAGGAAACCACAGAAACTACATAAACACATGGAAATTAAACAACACCCTTCTGAACAACAAATAGGTCACAGAGGAAATTAAAGATGAAATTAAACAGTATATACAATTAAATGATAATGCTGATACAACATACTAAAACTTTCTGCGAAGAAAGCAGATCTAAGAGAGAAGTTTATAGCGATGAACTCTCACATCAAGAAAGCAGAATGAGCGCAAATAAATAACCTAATGGTAAACCTTGAACTTCTAGAAGAACAACAAATCAAACCCAAAGCTCATCCAGGGAGGAAACGATAAAGATAAGAGCAGGACTTAGTGGAAGACAGACTAAGAAAACAATACAAAAAAAAAAAAAAATCAGTGGGTCAAAAAGATGGTTCTTTGAAAGAATTAATAAAACATACTGGGGGTCTGGGAAGATAGCTTAGCAGAATAAGTGCTTGTCTGGTAAGTGAAAGGTCCTGAGTTCAATCACCAGTACTGAAAGGAATAAAAAAACAAAAACAAACAAACAAACAAACAAAAAACCAAAACATACCGGGTATTAGAGGCTGTGCCAGCCCCACTCCCACATGGACAGAGCTGGGTGCCCAGATGGGGTGTAGTGGTGCACACCTGGCGTCCCAGCACTGAGAAGGCTGAAAACAGAAGTTTTACTATGAGTCTGAGCTGCATAGTGAGACACTGTACCAAATACACATAATCATAATAGTAATAATAACAACAACAACAACAACAACAATAATAATAATAATAATAATAATAATAATAATAATAATAATTTGATGCTTCCTCATCCAACCTCATCAAAATGAAGAAACAAAAAATACAAATTCCAGCAATTAGGAATGAAAATGGGAAAATTAAAATGGATCACATATTAATCCAGGAGATCATCAATACCTACTATGAGAACCTATATTCTAATCAATTTGAAAACACAGATTCCTAGGTACAATCAATTTGCAAAAAATAAATGAAGAAGGTATAAAACTTCCAAATAACCTCATATGACCCAATGAAATTGCAAGTGTACAAACAAACAAAAGCCCAGGGTCTGACAGATTCACTGATGAATTGTACAAGAAATTTAGACAACTAATGACACTAAGGCTAAAACTCTTTAAAGAAAGTGAAAGAGAATGAATCAAATATTGGTCCTAAAAACCTTCAAAAGATTTTTCACATTAATGATACCAATGTGCAATGCTAAAAATAGGCTTGGAATGCCTGTCATTCTGGTTTTTTAGATGTGTACTGCTTCTAATCTGAACTCATTTACTGCTGTACTCTCCCTGAAGCAAATGGTTGACTAACTAACAACAGAAAAGGGTGTTGATTGCGAGGAAGAGACTAGGCAAAATGCTATAAGCTCAACGGGCTATAATTTTGTAGATCCTTGGGTTTCTAAATGTCTGTGTAAAAATGTGTAACTGCTTTTATCACATTCTACAGAGATTTATTAGAATATCAATGATTAATGGAAAATACCAGCTTCAAGCTAAGTCTAAGATGGTTGATATTCCAAATGACAGTGATGTTAAGATCAATTGCCTGTTATAGAGTAATACTATCACGAAGCTTCTCTGCTGAAGGGTTGAGAATGTAAGTTAACAGATGAAAAATTGGAGAAAAAGAAGGGCTTTGAAGATAGTCAACATTTTGGCCCTAGCCCTTCAAGGTCATTGAGGACTCAGGACAAAAGAGAACCTGTGCTGTAACATCCCATAACTCAGTGGTGTCCCAAGTTTTCTGATCAAGGAGATTATGGGACCACAGAGGAAAGGGATAAATGAAGTATAGTGTGTCTAAGGAGAGTCACCTAGAGAAAAAAATATTCTCTCAGGCTTTCACAGAAAGCAAACTAGTCAAGCAATGGCTGTGACTCATCCCGATGGCTGACACTGACAACGGTTCTACAAACCACTGTACATAGTTCCAAAGTTAATCCTGAGGGGATTTGACCTGGGATGATACAAAAGATGAATGTTTTATTATACAAGTCTTGCTTTAACTTGTCCTTAATCACGCAGCAGAAAAGCTTAATTATGAGGCATAAAACACAGAGCTAGATTAGTATGATGACCTGTAAAAGGCTTAAATCAACAGCTTCCAACATTGCCAGTTTCACTGGTAACCCAATGCAAATAAGGAACACTGGACTATGTATACAACTACTTCTTCACATTTCAAAGAGAAGAAATTTTTTCTTTTTTTTTCTTTTCCTTCCTTGCCAATATCGACCAGAAAATTTATCATGTGTATACCCTGTGCTCTGTATAACTATTATGAGGGCAACAATATACAATGTGTCAATTATTGCGAATGTACTACTAATATGTTTTGAAACTATCATATTGTTATTTCTTATTAAAAGTAATAAAAAACAATAATAATAAAAAAAGAAATTGAAAGAGAAGCTGTACTTCTGCAATCATTCTGGAAGCAAATATTACCCTGATTCTAAAATCACAGAAGAATGCAACCAAAAAAGGAAACTGTAGACCAATCTCCTTAAGGAACATAGACATAAAAATTCCTAATAAGACATTAGCAAACAGAATGCATCAAGATTATACAACTTGATGAAGTAGGATTCATCCCAGGGATGATACAGGGATGGATCAATACATAAATATGAATACATGCGATACACCATACTAACAAACCCAAAGTCAAACGTTACGTGATCCTGTCAATAGATGCAGCAAAAGCTTTTGGTAAAGTCCAATACCGATTTGTGACTGAAAAAAAAAAAAAAAAAAAAAGCCCTCACAAAATTGCAATAGATGGTCTTTACCTCAATTTGATCAAAGCCGTCTATTAAAGGTTTGGGAGATAACTCAGCAACACAAGCACCTTCCTGGGATATGCAAGGTCCTGAGTTTGATCCCTGGTTAAAAAAAAAAGGCCATCTATGAGAAACCAATAGATGGTAAAATATTGAATTGTCAGAACCTGAAGATCTTACTGCAAAATTAGGAACAACACAGGGCAATGAAACAAGAGAAAAAAGAAAATTAAAACTAAAGAAGTTAATTCCTTTTTGCCATTTCATCTATTTTTATATTTTAAAGAGAAAAAAAAAATAGTGAAAAAGCCCCAGGAAAATAGTTCAGTGGTTGAAGGCCTTGCCCTGCAAGTACAAGGACCCAGGTTTGATCCCTGGTATCACATGCCATGCCACTGTGTTGGCCACCTGAACCAGGAAGCTGATACAGGAGGATCACTATGAATCCAAGATCTGTAGTGAGCCCCTGTACTAAGTAAATAAATAAATAGAAATATTTTTTGAAACTAATAAGAAAATGAAAAAGAACCCAGAATTTCACTAAAAAAAGTAATAGGAATTCAGGGCTGGGGGTGGTGGTGCACCCCTGTAATCCCAGCACTTGGGAGGCTGAGGCAAGAGGATCGGTGCGAGTTGGAAACCAGCCTGGGCTACAAAAGTGAGCTCAAGGCTAGCCTGAACTGCATAGCGAGACCCTGTCTCAAAAAGACAAAAACAAAAACAAAAACAAAACAAAACAAAAAACAAAGTAATAGGAATTCAACAATGGTTGTTAGATTGTATATTGTATTGTTTTATTCAAATTAGTAGTTCAGAGTATCATATATAAGTATGCAAAATTGATCAAAACACTTATAAAAAGTTAAAATGGAGAGAGAAAAATGTTACGCATTAACTTCCCCCTTCAGTAAACTAGCAGAAATCACCAATACAGCTATCCAAACTAATATATATATATCCTTTCCCTCATCCACTTATTGCCTCTTGGTTTTTATTGTTGATATCTGATGTTTCAAGCTTAAAGAGCTTTACTTTAAAAAATACAGATAGAAACGAAGAAGTTACATTATCATTATTTGCTGATGTCATGCTACTCAACATAGAAGACCTCAAAAAACTCACCAAAACTTGTAGAATTTTATTTTACTTTACTTTACTTTACCTTACTTTATTTGTACTGTGAATTTAACTCACAACCTTACACATGCCAGGCATGTGCTATGCTGCTGAGCTATACTCCTGGATACAAAACTGGTAGCCTTAATATACAAATTCAGTAGTGCAGCAAGATACAAAGTCTACACTAAAAATCCATAGCATTCCTGTACACAACAAATTCACAGAGGGAGAAATTATGGAAAGCACAGTCCTCACAATAGCTTGTAAACATGAAATACTAAGGAGTTAATCAAACAGAGATGTAAAGATCTGCACAATGAAAGTTGTAGTACTCTGAAAAAAAAAAAGATTGAAAAGGAGATCAGAAAATTGGAAGATATCCCTTGCTCATGGATAGGAAGGACCAATGGAGTGAAAAGGGCCATACTCCCAAAACTGCCATACAAATTTAATGCATTCCCATCCAAAAATAAAATCAACATATGTCAAAAAAAAAAAAAAAAAAAAAAAAACATCTAAAATGCATTTGGAACCAGAAGAGACTAGAATAATTTTTTAAAAAGCAACACAATCCCAGACCTGAACTTACATTACAAAGCTGTTGTGATAAAATTAGTTTGTATTAGCAAAAATAAAACAAATTAAAACAAAAATCTACCATGGCTGAGGATCAGTGGAACAGAATAAAAGATGCAGGTACAAGCCCAAGCACACCTAACCATCTATTCTTTGACAAACATGTTCACTGGAAGGAGATACCCTCTTTAATAAATGGTGCTGGGAAAACTGGCTTTCCACAGGCCAAAGACTAAAGTTAGATCTATATATATATCACCATGCACAAAACTATAGTCAAAATGGATCAAAGATTTAAATATTAAAAATGAAACACTAAATCTACTGGAGGAGAAATTAAGTAGAAACCTTAAAGTTATTGGGGTAGACAATTCATGAACAAAAACCAAACTGCATGGAAAATACTTCAAGCAATCAACAACATGGATGTCATGTTTTTAAAAAGTTTTTATACATCAAAAGCCAGCACCACCCAAGTAAGAACAAAACCCACGGATTGTGAAAAAACCTCAGCCATCCTCAGACAAGACTTTTCTCTAAAATATACACAGATGTAAAAACATATCCATCTTATCAGGGCCTCAAAAGTCAAAGAACCAACCCAAAAATGGGCATCTGAGATACATACACAGTTCTCGAATGAACAAGGCAAATGAAAAATAAAGAAATGAAAGAATACTCAACATCATTGTTTATTTGATACCAACAATTAGAAGAACACTGAGATTCCATCTCACCCCAGAAAGAGTGGCTATGTCTATCATCCAGACTTCAACTGATAACAAATGCGGGAGGGGCTGTGGAGAAAAAGGAACCTTTCTCCACTGTTGATGGGAGTGTAGACTGCTATAACTACTGTGCAAATCAGTTGTGGAGTTCCCTTAAAAATCTAGGATTAGAGATCTCATTCAACCCAGCTATTCCCCTTCTGGATATTTTCTCAGAAGAACTAAAATATCCATTTTTATAGCAACATGATTTGTAGCAGCTAAATCTTGGAAACAACTCAAATACCCATCAACCAAGGAATAGATAAACATGATGTGGTCTTTTTATATAATGGAGCACTACTCAGTCATAAGGAGTGATGAACTTGAGGCTTTTACGGGCAAATAGATGCATCTTGAGACCATATTCTTAAGTGAAATAAATCAGACCCACATGTGTGAACACTGTATTATGTCACTCGTGTGAAAAACTGGAGGTATAAATAAGGTCCTGAATGTGCAGTAGATTTTGTGAATTGGGAAGAAATTTCAAAACAAAAGACAAACTATATTGAAAGAAAGGCAAAAGGAAGGAAAGGGAAAAATGGATATACGAGATAGTTCACATAGTTAAACAGTTACTTTTCCTTAGTTCATTAAAAAGAAAGGTTTGTGTGATCATTGCTTGGACAAGATCTCATATTTACATCTTGTGCTCT
Organism: Myocastor coypus; assembly: GCA_004027025.1. Lineage (NCBI taxonomy): Eukaryota > Metazoa > Chordata > Mammalia > Rodentia > Myocastoridae > Myocastor > Myocastor coypus. The sequence continues at coordinate 59,606 of PVJA010008298.1, forward strand.
GAATAACTACTATGAAGACAACAATATGCAATGTAACTCTCCTACTAACCTGTTTTGAAACTTGGTGTTTACTTTTTCTTTTTAAATTACAAAAATAAAGTAGTAAATGTATTCATTACTTTACTAGAAACAACCAAGCTGACAAGTGCTCTCCCCTAGGAGGCTAATGTCTACTATGGCTTATGAATACAGAGGTAGTGTTGTGATTGTTACTCTGAAGTGACAAAAATATTGTAAGAGTTGTCAACCCAGCCTTCTAGAGCACTGTAAAGAACCCCACTTTAGACAGGGTTCTGGTAGGAACCTGTATGGTGTCACCTAATGCTACTGCACTTACTACATTGAACAATGTTTAATGAGCACGTATTATGTTCTAGAAGTGGGAATGAGCACTGTTCTGTGATATTCTCCAAGAAAACATATACACATGATTTTGTCCATGTGGAATTAAATATCACACAACTGGATCTCTGGGTGGAGGGAGAAAAGGAAGCGACCCTAACTTTGAAATATTTGTCAATTTTGTCAACAGATGTGGAAACTGTTTAACCTTTGACTTTCTTAACCAGATAGGAGCCAGCCATGGTACTTTATAAGAAATCACAGCATTTCAACTAACTTCCTTTTTAGCCTATGTAATGATAACATTTGTTAGATTCTGTTGAATATTCACAAAATATTTTTAGATGTGTTGCTGGGAGTTGATCACAGAGCCTCTCAACCACCAACTTATACCCTAATTCCTTATTTTTTTAAATGTTAAGACATGGTTTTGTTAAACTACCTAGATGGGACTCAAGTCTGTGATCCTCCTGCCTCAGCCTCCTCAGTGCTGGGATTACAGGTGAGCACATCTGCTCCTGGTTCAGAAAATGCACTTGATTTAAGCCTGAACCCTTCTGGGGGGCCCTCCAAAATCCATAAGGTAATTGCCCCGCTGACTACAGACTAGCTCCTTACCCTGCAAAAAGAAGTGTCCAACTGGTGTAAAGAGTTCTCTAGGATGCTGAAATACCATCTTGCGAAACAAAGTTTTGAGGCTCACAGATAAAATAAAACAGAAATATTTTGATTCAACTTCATGGCCTGATTGCTAAATAAACAAGAATAGAAGGAAAGGGAAAGCACCACGTGGTTAATTAAGGAAGAACTAATGTCAGAGAAGGCAAGAAAAAAAAAAAAAAAAAAAAAACAGGTCAAAAGCGAGAGAGGAACTCTATTCACAAAGTTCTTCATGCTGCAAACAGCTTTCACTGAATAAAACATAGGCTATTTCCAAAAACAAGCTCTGTATGGGTTGCAATGGGCCAAAAAAGACTTTCACTAGTAGAAAGTTACTTGCTACACACTTCATTCAACTTTACTTAACTCAAAGCACATTTAACAAGTATTTGTGGAGATTCTTCATATTCACGAGAGTATCCGAGAGACAGGCAGGCTATGCATTCCTCACCCTCTGGCAGCTTGCATTCTGGTGTGGACTGATCTTATTATATACAGTTCCTAAAGGACAGGTTGAGAGCACGTCTAGACTCGTGGTGTCAAGTGACAGGTTAGCAGAAACCAAGTGAATTCTAGCCACTCCAGGATGTCACAAAGCCATCCATTCTCTGTTCTGATAATCTCTTTTATCATATTGCTGTCTGTTACTCTTTTCTCCTTGCTGGAACAAATACTCAATGACCAAAATGAAGGAAGGAAATGTTTATTTAGCTCACAGTTGCTGGAGGTTTCAGTACATAGTTAGCTGGCTCCAAGATGGTGGGGTACATGACAGAGACCAGCAGTTCATTGCAGCAGAACAGCAAGAGAGAGAGAGAGAGAGAGAGAGAGAGAGAGAGAGAGAGAGAGAGAGAGAGAGAGAGAGAGAGAGAGAGAAAGAGAGAGAAAGAGAGTCTGTCTGTCTCTCTTATATTGCATTCAAGTTCTTGGCCTCAGGCTGAATAACGCTCACACTCATCATCCCAGCAATACTAGAGCCAGCCAAATAGCTCAGCAGATTAAAGCACCTGCAAACACAGGCGGCGGGGTCAGGGGTTTGATCCCATAGCCTGCTGTGCTGGCCCTTCCCCTGGGACACACTGAGATGGCAATTGAGACTGCGTGCAGTGGCACATGCCTATAATGCCAGTTGTGAGAGGCTGTTCCAGGCAGAACCCTAGAATCTGATCTAGTAGTGATACCCTGCACACCCTGTAGAAACTTCCCTGAAATACAAAAATAAATAAATAAATCCCAGCAGTACTAAGACCCATAGTCCCAGGCTTGAATCACCTATAATCCCAGTGGGTCATGAGTTAGTCTCAAACTCTAGTCGTCCCCACCCCATGACTGATTGCATGAGGCTTTGGGGGCATAACTAGACACAATCCGAAACAACTGTCCACTCCAGTCACACTGGAGTCTCTTAGTTCCCTCGAAAGTACATTTGTTCCTCTCTATGGCTTTACCAACCCTCTCCCTTTGTTTTGGAACAGGCCTCACCACCTAAGCATTAGATCTCAACCTAAAACCCGTTACTTTTGGCGGGGGACGTTATTGTTGTATCATATCTTAAGGTAATTTTCTCCTCACTTGCCTGCCATTATATTTTATAATCCCTTTGAGTGCTCATTTATACCAGACAGAGTGATAACTTATACTGCATTACTCAATACCAATGACAGTCTAATGAGTCAGTCCTTTCATTACTGCTATTTTGTAGGAAAGGACATTATGGGTCAAAGAAGTGACATTTTTAGGGTATTGGCCAACATTTTTTGGTTGCAGACAACAGAACTAATTTCAGCTGGTTCAAGTCAAAGATACTGATGAATAGCTAGGATGTAGCTGCAGAAGCTCCCAGAACTGGCTTGGGGTACTACACAGCCCATGTACCAAGAAGAGCCGCCCAGAAAAGCGCTGCTTCTGCTGCCCAGGAATCAGCGCCTCTCATAGTAGATATGAGCCTGCCCCTGTCTCAGGAAACCAGAACCCTCTTTCACTAGGAAGAGCTTCCCTTGCTACCCGTAGCCATCACCTCAAAATATCTATGGCTCTCTTGAACTCTCACATAGTTACTGCAGCTGCAAAAGACTTCACAAGTGCACTTTTAGCTTTCAGCCCCTTTCACAAAAACACCTGACTGGGCATGGGCACAGGCTCTGAGTGCGCTGTTTTAGAGTGAGAGCTATTTGCTTTACCTGGACCATTGATGAACCAGGACTTAATACCAATTTCAAAGACCAAGAACTAAAGGCTGGCTTCTCCCATACTGTAAGTTGCCACGTGTGAGCCAGTTTCTATTGTCTTAAGGCCTACCATTCTTGAAATAGGTGATTCTTCCAGGTTTATTATTAGAAAAACACATGCTTTAAACTTTTGGACTCCTAATGGCCTTCTTTTGACTATTCTAGGAATAAAAACAAAATGTCTAACAAATAATATAATTGAAAGAGGTGAAAAGCAGCATCACCTTGAAGATAGTTAAAAAATATTTCAAAGAGCCAAAGGACACAATCTAGGACAATTGTCAGGGTGAAAATGAGCAAAGGTAAAGTGGCTGTCACTCATTGGTTAGATGTGGGGACATATGTCTCATTTTCTCAGCAAGTCATCAAGGGAAAACAATGTCACCCCATTTTCTGAGCAGGGAAACCCTTGCTGTTAAGGCAAAGCCTGCCGAGCAAGGGGAGACCAGGACTCTGCGCTCAGGCTCTGCTTTCTTAGGACAGTGGTGGCTCAATAACATCAGGTTCTAGAGTTGGCTCCTAGGGACTCAAATCCCATTTTACTGGCTGTGCGGCTTGGATTCATTTATCTGAACAAGGATCTCAATGGCCTGATTTGCAAAATGGAGTAGCCCTGTCTACCTGTTCAGGTGACTGAGATAATCAAATGAGACAGGAAATCGTATGTGACATTTAAGGCCCACAGTCAGTGCTAAGCAGGACATCAGCTGTTGATCGCATGCTGTCACCACAGCCTGATTGTCACTACTGCTGCTGCCTCCCTGAAGAACAGTTTCCTAAGAAGACAAGTTACATGTTAAATAAAAGTGCTGGAGATGCTCTCGTGCAGTCCATTCAGGGGGCCACGAGCTTCCTGCTCTTGCTGGAGTGAGAGTTCCTGTGAGAGAGTCGTGGGCGATGAGACTGCAGGTGGATGCAGAGATGCCTTGTGCGGAAAGCTTTGAATTCCCTGGGAGTCGGGCCCAGATGGGTCCTGGCAGAGACCTGCCTTGGGGGTGGCAGTCACAGAGCTACTCCCAGCTGCTGTGCTTCCCATCCTCACCCCAACACAAAGGGAAGGATGAGTGACACCTCAAACAGCTTTGCAGAGTCTAACAACAATTTTCAACTTCAAACGGGCCACACATAAAAGTTGAAGACTTTTGCTACAAACCCAACCACTGGGAAATCACTGCCTGGCTGACATTAACTCCCCTGTCGCCGTGAGACCGTCATGGAAAATGCAGCTTTTTTATTCCAAGTCCTTTAACATTTCAATCTAGGGCATGGGTAACATGGGGCAAATCCAGGTCAGGGCTGCCTTTAATTCCCAAAGTGAGTAGCAATGTTAGCTCCACAAGGAATTAAGGCCCAGAGGTAAGGGCCAAGGGAGAAAGGTGAAAAGAAATCACACAGAGCCTATTAGAATTTTTTTGCAGATCATTAATATATAATTTGGATTACTATTACTATTATTGGCACCACTTTTTGTAAAGAAAAAAAAATTAACAGTAAAGCAGAGTTTCAAAGAAGGCTACTAGGAAAGCAACACTACTTCCTACATTGCATATTGTTCTACTCATAATAGGTGTATAGATTACAAGGTATAGGAATGAAATATTATCCAAACTATGTTAGACCAGACCTTCCTTTTCAACAAACTAAGACATTTAAGCCGTGTAACTATCTCAACCATCTTGTGTACTTGTTTTTCTTTTTAGCTTTTTACCCCTGGGTTACATGCATTTGGCATCCGGGAATCTCAAAAGCTGGCATGTGTTTTATCTTCTTTTAATATCATTTGCTTTGTGTTGACTGGACAAGTTCAGCTTCTGGGTGCTGAAGTGAATAATCAAAGACATCCCTGAGGTGAGGTGAGCCATCTTATGGGAGAAGGTGTGGGCCACAGATCATTTCCAGGCAATGTCAAAACTTTAGGAGGCTTAGATTCAATAGCCTCCAACGTCACAAGCTTCACTGGTGGCACACTGCAATTGCAAAACCTTTGACTGTGTATGTATCTGCTTCCTCTTAGTCCAAAGAGAAGTATATTCTTTCCTTTTTTTTTTTTTT
>PVJA010008299.1:0-10035 GCA_004027025.1 Myocastor coypus
TTTTTTTTTTTTTTTTTTTTTTCGGGACTGGAGTTCAAATTTATGACCTTGCACTTGCCAGGCAGGCACTTGTGCCACAGAACTATCTCCCCAGCCCCTTGAGTATAAAATATCACAGAAATTTTCATTGACACATATAGTACAAAAGTATTTTCCTTGAAGAAGGTTTTCATGGTGTGTAGTTAATGAAGAACAATAAAAATGTTAAATAGTGCAATAAATAAAATTTACATTTATTTATTTATTTAGCAAAACTGGAGATTAAACTCAGGCCCTAGCACTTCAAGTGCTTATTCTACTGAGCATTCTCCCTAGCCCCTACTTTTTAGATTATATATTGTTTCCTTCAAACATTTGAGATGTTTAAGAAAGTAAACCGTGCCTTGGTTTTGGGTTTAGCTGTGAGGAGTCCAGGTGCCCATTCAGCAGCAGCCTGTTTAATCTCTAGCTCAACCTTGCCACTCTTGCTATGTGCTGGTCCTGTGCTTCTAAGTGTCTCATCTGAAGGCCAGGGCTGTGAGGTGGGAGTCATGGAGTCATCTGTGGAGGAATCTCTGGTCGGGTCCCGCCTGCTGCCAGGAACTCCAACCCAGGTGACTGCAGAAGGGCCCTTGCACCATGAGTGCTGGGTACAGGTGCGTTCCACCATTTCTGCCCAGGAAAGTCTTTTCTGATTTCCCCCTCTTTGCTGATTTGGTAGTGGTCATGTAACTGGAACCCTTTCAGACAGATTTCCTGATAAATTTCCCTTTGTACTTTATAAGACTTGTCTTGAGATTCCATCTCAGTTTGGTACCCAGATCTTGAGTTTTTTATTCCATGTGGCTTCTTGTCTTTGCTTGTGTCTGTAAGAGCTGCCTAACTGGTACTGGCTAGGTGAGGGCTCGTGCCAGTGCCATGGCTACGCTTTCTACGCAGTCCTGCCTTGCTCATTCTTCTGTGTCCGTGTCTGTCATTCTGCTTTACCGCAGTCTACCCTATTCTGTCTGTCTGTCTGTCTGTCTGTCTGTCTTTTTGTATTTTAGGGAAGGGACTACAGGGTATTCAGAGTCTCACTACTAGATCAGACTCATAGTGGTTTGCCTGTTTTCAGCCTCCCAAGAGCTGGGATTACAGGTGCAATTGCTGGCTCAGCATGCCCTGGGGGTGGGGCGGGGCAGCACTGCAGTACCCTATTCTCTTCTGTAGGACTTTTAACCAAGTTTTCTGAAGCTCTTCATTTTCTTCGCTACTGGGAGTTGAACTCAGGCCCTTGCACTTACCAGGCAGGAGCTTGGGCTGCTGAGCTGTACTCGCGCTGCACTTGTGCTCACTCATGCTGTCCTTTTTTAAGTTGGACTTGTCAGGCTCAAGCCTGATTGCAGCTATTCCTAACAGTCCTCAGGGAGTTTCACATTGTTTTACTTCTCACTCTCCTTCTTCTCACTCTCCTTTTCTCTTTAACTGTTCTTTAGTTCTTTACACAACCCACACCGTTTTGGCTCTTTTCATCTAATAAGGCAAATCTCCAATTGTAAAGTTTTCATTTCTTTTTTATTTTTCATGTTTTTTGAAAGATTCCCCCCCCTGCCCCCCCAGAACTGGGGATTGAACTCAGGCCCTGGCACCTGCCAGACAAGCACTTACTCTACTGAGCTATCACCCCAGTCCCTAATTTTTCATGTTTTAACTGGTATCACTTATTTTACTTCTTATTGTCCACTAACAGTAGTGTTTTCTGTTTTTTCAATTTTTCTTCTAAGTACTTCACAGTGGCTTATTTTAAATTCTGTTAGTTCATTGTGTGAGTGAGCCTGTTCAGATTCACACTAAGCTCAGTCTTTTCCCTCTGGGAAACCAGCTGCTGCAGTGCTCCTCTGCTCCAGCTCAAGCCGGCGGGTGAGGTGGTTTCCCGTGGGAACCGTGGCTCCTAGTGGGCACCCAGGGTCTCCTTGTGCATGCTTAAGGCTGGCTTTGCTACTGAAGGGATCTGGCCTGGCAGCCCCAGCATGATGGGAGTCCCAAGCCTTTGTCTTCAACAGTCCATGGTGCGGGCTTAGATACCACAGGAAGAGGCAGCAGCAGGAACCACAGCCAGTGGTTCTCATCAAGGTGCAATGGTGGCCGTGGCAGTTCCTCTTCTGCTCTGATGGCAGCGCCCCTCCTTCTGTGCCCTGCTTGTTCTGAGCAGAGGGTGAAGGGAAGGCTTTTTTTTTTTTTTTTTTTTTGCGGGCCCAGGGTTCGAACCCACAACCTTATACTTGCCAGGCAGGCACTTGTGCCACGGAGCTATCTCCCCAGCCCCGGGAAGGCTTTTGAAAGCTATCTTAGTTACTCTTTTCTCATTGCTGGACAAATACCTGACCCCCAAAATGAAGGAAGGAAAGATTTATTTAGTTCACAGTTACTGGAGGCTTCAATCCACATTCAGCTGGCCCCAGACTGAGTGGAACAGGGCAGAGAGCAGAACGGCGACAGTGGCAGCAAAGGTGACCAACCAACCAGGGCAACAGAGAGCGACTGAGCGCAATAGAGAGTCTGTCTCTCTTGTCTCTCTTTTTGTTACATTCAGGCTCTCTGCCTCAGCCTATCTGCCTCAGGCCACACCCATAATCCCAGCAGTACTCAGACCCATAATCCCATCAGTACTAAAACAGACAATACAGTGGATCATGAGTCAAGTCTCAAACTCTAGAAGTCCCTGCCTCATGATTGCATAAGTCTTGCGGGGACAATTAGCTGCAAACCATAACATTCTGCTCCTGGGTCCCCAAAGTCTCAAGCACATTCCTTTGAGCAAAAGACATTTTAGTCCATCTTGAAGAGTTGCCAAAGTCCTAACAGATTGAGCATTGCTGAAAAGTCCAAGTCCCAAGTCTCCTCCAAGATCCAAAGCAAACTGTTTAACTGTGAGCCCCTGTATAAAGGAAAAGTTAAATACATCCTTCATTCAAAGGCACAAGGTAAACATTACTGTTCCAAAAGCTGTAAACAGCAGGGGAATATAAAACACTGGTACCAACACAAGTCCAAAATCCAGCAGGACAAACATTAAATCCCATAGTTCCAACAGAAGTATCCAAAACAGTTTGCACCAAATTGTGGGTTCCATGCAGCTCCAGCCCTACAGTACTCTTGGTGGTAGTTTCCATGGCTTCTCTCTTAGGCTGGCTTTGCTTCCTCTTTGCAGTTTCCCTTAGATGATCCACATTTCTGGTTTTTCCAAACTTCTAGGGTTTCCACTGAATTGGTTTCTCACTCACTGCTTAATACACTGCCCTCGTAGGGTCGCACTGCCTGGCCTCCCAGGCCTTCTTCTGAAATCAAGGTGGAAGCCTTCTTAATATAACAACTCCTGCATTCTGAATGTGCCAAAAACCAATGCCACGTGAATGATGCCAAGGTCTACTGCCAGCTGGAGCAGTAGCCAGACTTCCTTCTCTCATGGTTGTAGGGGTCGAGTGCTTGGATTGAAGAACACTCTGACCTTGATTCCAAGGAACAAATTCTCCATGCTGGTGCCATTTTGGAACCTGGTTTGGTCGCTGCTGACACTTGGGTCTCTGCAGCTTTCTTAAGGAAAATCCTCTCTCCTTTGCAATTCTGGGGCTGCAAAGGGTAGAGAGCTGCTGCCTCTTGTGATGCCCTCAGGCCATCCTTTTGAGTCTCTGGTTCTTTCCCAGCAATGGAGATCCTTTCAGCTCCATCTTTGCAGTCCACAGCTGTCCTAGTGCTACTTTCCTGGCCAGACTGACTTTTTAAATCATCCTGCTTGGCTCTTTGCTCTTGATTTTCAACATAAATCTGGCTAAAAGCTGCCAATAACAACCATGCCACCGCCCCAATAGTTTGCTGCTTTGAAGTATCTCTTGAAAGATTAATCAGTCCGCCATGCTTAATCTCAGTCTTAGGCAAAGTCTTTGAGCATGAGCAAAATTCCGATAGACTTTCAACCAAGCCATAGCACAAATCATCTGGGATCCAACAACTAATTCAGTCCTTCCCAGCAGAAAACTCCCCAACCTGTTCTTTACAGGCAGGCCTTCTGTCAGCCTTCTGGTCTGAACTCTGACCAGAATCTCCCCTATAGAACAGCCAAAGCTTTTCCAGCTCTTCTCAAGGAGATGACCTCTCCAAATCTTTCCTATCTCTGCTGTTAAGCCATTCTTGTTTGTTCCTAGAGCTCTGGGGGACAGTCTGTTGTTCTGGCAACTTGCTGGGGACTTCCTGCACCCCTGCCTTGTGCCCCTTCCTCTGTCCTTCTTCCTGATCACCCAGGGTTGTCCCTCCGTCCCCCCATTTTGTGGCACACACGCCTTGTTTCACCACCACTGCGCTGGTTGATCATAGAGGTTGAGTGACTTGCGCTAAGCTGGTGCATGGTGGCACCCCTAAGTGGCACACTCGCTGGAGGTCGGGATGGGCAGGGGAAGGAGGCAGGTGACCAGAGAACTTGCCCCTCCTTCTCTTGCACCTTTCCTGGCCTCAGATGAGGGCCCTTTCTTCCTAAGTTTATGTTTTCCTTTGTAGCAGCTAGCCCAGTTGACAAAGATACTGAGGATGTGGGGAGAGGGGAGAAGCCTGTGCCTGCTCAGGCCGAGCAGAGCATGGTGCAGCTCCTAGGGGAGGACGGCCGCCTGCAATGGGACCTGGTGTGTCACTGCAAGGGATACTGGCAGTCAACTGCGTTATGAGGAGAAGAAGTGGTTTATTTTGGCTGACACTTTTGGAGATATTAGGCCAAGACCAGTGGCCCTGTTGCTTTGGTGATGGAAGCGTGCACAGGGTAGAGCGCATGGTGCCATGGTAGAGGGAAAGGGGAGAGGAAGGGGGCCAATGCCTTAGGCCACTCCACCTAGCTTAGTTTCCAGCCCTGCCCAGCATCACCTCTGGGGTACAAGGCTTTAATACACTGGCCTTGGGGTACATTTAGATTATAGCCCTCAAGGATGCTGCTCCAAAGTCTGGGGAGATAGCTTGGCAGTCTAAGCACCTGCCTGCCAAGTGCTAGGACCCTGGTTCGACCCGCAGTATCGCATGTCAGTCTGGCCCCAGAACTGGGTCCTAGGAACGTTGTGCAGGGCCCAAAACTGGCCATGGTGGTGCACAGCTATAATCCCAGAACCGGGGAGGCTGAGACAGGAGGATCACTGTGAGTCTGAGCTGTGTCACAAGATCCAGTACCAAATAAATAAATAAATACTTGCAAAAAATGAGATGCTGTGTCCACATTCAGACGTGGAGACTGGAAGTGGATTGGCTGGTGGCTGCAGACTCTAGGGAAGGAGGAGGGAGCACCAGGCCAGGCTTTGGGGACGGCGAAGGTGTTCCATACCTAAATAGTGGTGATGGTTGCATGTTTTGTGCATACTTGCTACTGATCTGTCTGCTTTCAAAAGATAAGTTTTATGGCATGTAAATTATAACTTAAGCCAAACTCAATCCACCACATCTGTAAAAAGAAGCCATACATGTAGGTGAAGCAGTCCTAACAGGACCTAACCCAGGGTTCTCTGCAGGGCGCAGTCCTCACAGGGTTATGGCAGACAGCCGGTCTCTTCCTCTGTGCAGAGGTCTCACAGTGCTTTCAGAGGAAGACCCTCTGGTGGCCCAGCTGACAGTCGGGGGCAGGTTTGGGCCCGTGAAGCAATTCTGTCAGGGACTTTATAAAATATGTAATTTATAAGGCATAATCAGAGTACATGGTGAATGGTAAAGTTTATTAAAAACATGGCCATTAATTTTCCTCAAATACTTCCTGTCACTTCAAGCACACTTATCCCATCATCCTCGTCACTTCATTGTTATTTTTTTTTTAAATGTATTTGGTTGTTGCAGGGTCTCACTATGCAGCTCAGATTCGTGGTGATCCTCCTGCTTTCAGCCGCCTCAGAGCTCAGATTACAGGTGTGGGCCACCATGCCTGGACTGTGGTCCCTGGCTCAGCCTGCCCTGGGGGCAGGGCTCGAAAGGCAGCCTGCCCCCTTGTCACTTTCTGCAGTGGTTCTGGAAGTCCTTTTTCCTGAATGTCTTCATAGGGTCTGGTAAAATAGGATGAGTATGGCTGCTGAGCTCTAGCCAGCCAAAGGGCAGGCGCCTGAAGACATTGTGGTGGTCCCCATCTACTGGATTCACCATCTCTGGCACTGTGCCACTTGGGGCTCTTCCCAGTGGTGAGTAATTCCGAAAGGCAAGCATTCTGAGTTAATTCAGGACATCCAGGCAGCCATGATGGCACAAATAAAGAAACAAAAGAAAATGCGCAGAACTGCTTCGCAAGTGGCCAGAGCAGTGGGATAAGTATGCTCAAAGCAGGGGGTGGTATTTTCGGGAACAGCTGTGTGACAGCTTGTTTTTTTTTTCTTGTTTCAGAACTTTTGTTTGTTTATTTGTTTTTATTTATGGCTGCCTCAGCCTGCCCTGAGGGCAGGTCTGGCGCAGCATGTGGTGCCGGGGATTGAACCGTGGTCCCTGTAGCCGCCTAAGCTTTCCTAAGCAGGCACTTTAGACCACTGAGCCATCCTGCCCGGGCCCAACAGCTTGTTTTTAACTTCATTTTTTAAAAATGTATTTAGTACAGGGTCTACAGGGTCTCACTAGACAGATCGGACTCGTAGTGATTCTCCTGTTTCCAACCTCCCAAGCACTGGGATTACAGGCGCGCACCACCATGCCCAGTCTCAGTCTCAATCTCAGTGCACCTCTGGGGTGGGGCCAGAATGGCACAGTGGGGATCGAGCTCTCCAGCCCCTGCATCTGTGTAAGCGAGCACTTTAGTCTGCTGAGCTGTCTGTCCAGCCCTATAGAAATATTTTTAAAAATTCAACCATACCCTACTTTTCAAACACATGTTTTGATTTCTTCTTCTTCCTGTTCCTCTTTCTCTTCCTCTTCCTCCTCCCCCTCTTCCTCCTCTTCTTCCTTCTCCTCCTCCTCTTCTTCTTCTGTCTTTTTTTTTTTAAGAATTTATTTATTTATTTATTTAATTTTATTTTATTTTTTTTAAGAATTTAAAAAAATTTTTATTTATTTATTTTTTTCTTGTTTCAGAACCTTTGTTTGTTTATTCACTCATTTTTATGGCCAGCTCAGCCCGCCCTGAGGGCAGGGCTGGCCCAGCATGTGGTGCCGGGGATCGAACCGCGGTCCCTGAAGCCGCCCAAGCTTTCCTAAGCAGGCGCTTTAGACCACTGAGCCATCCCGCCGGGCCGCTCTTTTGTCTTTTTGAGACAGGGTCTCACTGTGCAGTTCAGACTGGCCTTGAGCTCACTTTTGTAGCCCAGGCTGGTCTCAAGCTCACACCGACCCTCCTGCCTCAGCCTCCCAACTGCTGGGATTACAGATGTGCGCCACCATGCCCAGCTCATGTTTTGTTTTCTTGAGACTTCTTCTGTGTTACTTTTGCCTTTGTGCATTTGCATTGATACAAGAATGCATACTTCTAAAACACATTTACCCAGCTTGTCACACAAAAGCTATTCTTCCGTGGTCTCACTACAGAGTTCGTGGGACGTTTTGTCAAACAGCTAGTAACATTTTTTTTAGATAAAAATGTAATGGTGTCTAGTTTTAGAATTGCAGAGTTGCTTACAGCAAGTGTGGTTGATAAGTAAATAGCCTGACAGCTTTGCTTACATTGTGTGCCCGTTGTGCCTACTGTGCTGTGCGTGCCCCGGAGGAGGCGGATGCTTTTGCTCCCCTGGGTATAATCTGTCCACGCGCCTCTGCAGGAAGTCGTCATTAAGTGGCCATTTGTTCACACCCTGGATTGGTGCTTTTAGAATTTCCAAGAGCAAGTAGGAACATTCTTCCCTCGCCAAAGACATTTCAAGTCCTGTGCTCTGGCTTATAGCAGGATGGGCCCTGCCCACGATGCCATTTGTCATCCATCTTCATTGTATTCCTGCTTACCTTGTTGTTGGTGTGTAAGGCACCTTCAGAATGTCCCAGACTTCTCTACCTGTTGGAAAGTTGTAGCCTTTCTGATCTTTTTTATCATCACTCGGACTGCAGTTATAGTAGGAATGCTCACCTGGTGTGTAGGGAAAGGGTGTGGCCAGGCATCAGGACCCTACAACTCTCCCCCTCTTCCTGCCATGGAATCTGGACGGCTGTGGACAGAGTTTGGCCCTGCTTTGGTCCTCAGAGTTTCTTCAGTTTTATCTTGTGATCATCTTTTCAAACCCCAGGAGAATTTAGCAGCCTGGTAGTGGCCAGCAGGTTGGGGTAACTGGTGACACCAAATGTGCTCTCACCTGCCTGGTTTGTGCTTTGGAAGCAGGGAGTACCTTCCAAGCAGGACACTATGGCCACGTCTCTGGCCACGCCTCTGTGCTTTGAGTCCTGTGGCCCCCCAACGGGGCAGGGATCAACACCTGGGCTGGGCCATCTGTAGGCCAGATGTGAAGGTGGGCAGTGACTTATGAGGTGTCCATGGGGCACCCTGTACAGTATGTGCTGGGAGGGACAAAAGCAGGAGTCCCAGAGGAGGACATCAGGGTACAGTGGGACGGGATTCTGAGAAGAGTGCAGACACAATCAGGTAGCAGAGCCATGCAGGGAGAGAAATGCAGAGCCCCTCATTGCAGTAGGAGGAGGACACATGGTACCAGAGGCAGAGGAAGTGGAGAAACAATTGCTCGAGTTCCTTTTGGCCAACTTGAACCACCGTATACCTTGGTGGCTTAGCTCTTGGTCACTGGGGTGCTGCCTGCACTCCTGTAGCTGTGGAGTGCATGTCCATGCCCAGCTGCTCTGTACCCCCCGTCCCTGAGGGCACTTCTAGGGATGTGTACTCCTATATAAGTAAACTGGAAACTCTAAAATCCTTTCTGGAAAATAGGAAAGAGCACTGATTCATAGTTTTATATGCCTGAAATGTATTTCTTGGTAAATTGAGTTAGCACTGTAAGAATACATTTACCTAGTGTTTATAAATGCTGCCGCTTACTGTCAAAGAAGCTGTCTTGCCCACCTCTGCTTTAGTTTTTGTTGGTGTGTGTTTGAGATGCATGCTAATTACATTCTTCTTGGAAGATCAGTCTTTTATTTTTAGCATGTATAAATTCACTCCTTATTAATTAAGAAACTGCAGTTCTACAGCCTGCATTTTTGCCATCCCCACCATCAAAGGCACCATTGTGGGGTGGGTGGAGAAAAGAGCTTGGCTCGTCACTCCTGGTCACTGCTTCCAGTGAGAAGCCACTGCGTAACGCATCCTGCAACATTCCCTCGTGTACTTTCAAGGATCCTAGAAAACGGAAACAGTGATTTTCACAGCCAGAACGTCAGGCTTCAGGGCAGGAAGCATCCAGGCTCACAGAGTGGTTAATGGAACCCCACCTTCTGCGCGCTCCTAACCCACGGGCTGCTCTGCTACCGTGAATGAGTAACGAAGCGCACCTAACCGTTCCTCGAGGTTCCCTGGGAGCCATAGGCTGGGACGAAGGTAGCTTTCTTCATGACCCCGAGCTGTTCTCCTGGAACGTCTTGTTCTCTCTTCTAGGTGACGCAGGGTGACACACATCTAGATGTGTGTCACGTTTTACAGCCTTGCATCTTTCTGAGTTCTGCAGCAGTTTGTAGCATGCTGCTTCTTTCTTTTACCTCCCTCAAGCAGCAGAACAGTCTTGCCCATAGAGCTGCTGTTAGATGCCTGTTTGTAAATGTCACTAAGGAACGACTGCTCTGTCTCTACCTACCTAGGACACTTTGTTCTGTGCCAGCCTGCCTGTCTACCTGCCTGCCTCCCTCTTTTTCTTTTCCCTTGCCCTGGCCCTCTTCCTCTTTCCTTTTTCCCTTTCCTCTTTCCCGTTTCCCCCTTCCTTTTCTATAGAGTTTCCCTGTGTAGTTTAGGCTGTCCGTAAAGTCCCAGGCCAGGCTGGCTGTAAGTCGCTCTGTCTAGGCTTGAACTAACCAGTGACTCTCTTGCTTCAGCCTGCCAGGAGCTGAGAATACAGACATGTCCCTGCATGCCCAGATGATTTGGGAATAGTTTCTTTTTTTAAAAATAATTTTTTATTTTATTCATTTTTTTCTTGTTTCAGAACCTTTGTT